>JALLBA010000468.1:0-17849 GCA_036939675.1 Cyclostephanos invisitatus
ACCGTCTTACGTCTATATGTTTTTCGCCTATCTGCTCAAAGAAATCACAGCCTAAACCCCGTACATAAATACGTGTAACATTCCAGGAAGCTATCGCGAGGTCACCGCAATGTTGTGCCGCCCCGACGCCGCCCCCGGCCGTCGATGTAACGCCCCCTCGATGACGAACCATTTTCGCATCTCGCGTCGTCGACGTCGATAAGCGGTGTCCAGCGCACCCACCGACGTACATCCCCGTTCTCCTCCCCTCACACAGCGACGACGATGATGACCTCGGGCGGCGGCGGTGGCAACGTCAACAAGATCCTCCCCCCGTCGTCGCCCCCACCTGGGGACGCGAGCGGCGTCACGTTGTTGTTGGGAAATCACGCCAAGTTCGGATCAGCGGAACGCACGTGGTGAGTTACGTTGAGTGTCGTCGATTATCGAGTACGGGTCATATTTCCCTCCATTCACGAAATCGTATACAACATGTATATCATTCCCTTCATCAGCTATCATTTCGATTTGATCGAGTCGCTGACATCGTCATCCACGGGGGCGGCACAACAACAGCAGGCGCGAGTTCGTCGTAGGGAACGAGGGATGAGCGTCTCCTCGCAGGATGGCGTTAGCGGTAACGGTGCCAACGACGACGATGGCAGGGACGGCGGCCGCGCCGCCTCCGGGTCATCGCATGGGGCATCCCATGCCGCCGTCGCGAGGGATGGTCGATGGTGCTTTTGCGGCGTGATTTCGCTCCTCGAGTGCGTCCCCGTCGGTTACGGCGGCATGCAGTTAGATAGGCCGACGAAGCGAGCATTGCGATCGAGGCATCGTGAGTTCAACACGCTTGCGCAGGTCGCGTGGGGGAGGTTGAAACGGCGGGGGAAGGTCGGGAGCGGCGACGGCGGCGGCGGCGGAGGGAGGGTGGAGAAGCGATGTCATCTGCCGCGCTCCCTCCCGTTGACGCTCGGTCCGAACACGCGCGTAACCTTCGCATACGAGCTTACGTCGATCGTCATACTCGTTGATGCGAGTCCGAGTCTCACCTCTACCTTTGACATGGACCGAACGATGGATGGCTTCGAAGTATTCGAGGAAAAGAAGGGTGGTGCCACGACATCGATGGACGACGCTTGCTGCGTTCCCCTGGACCGCCTTGGCGCGCTCATTAGGACCTACCTTCGAGGTCTGGTCCAGCCGATCGAGGTTCCGCCCGTATCCGTGTCCGGTCTCGGCGTGGCATTCGGTAGGTGGACGCCCAATCTCGCGATTACCGTCGTGGCGGCATTTCCCTCAACGGCCAATGGGGATCCCGCGTCAGCGGGATTATTAGTCAGGGATTATCGAGTCACGGACGATGCATCGGCTCTCGAGTTGGCACGTCGTATCGATGTATGGGCGCTGAGGGAGGTGGAGGGCGTCATAGCAGAGCGTTTGTGCGGGGAAAGGGATTTTTCGGGATTCGGCGTCGCCGGGAGGGATGGCATACCGACCATGTCCTCCTTGGGCGCGATTCCTTTCCCAACCCCCCAGAGACGAAGGCATGGTAGGTCCTACGTGAAGGATATGCTTGCAGTGGGAGATGCCGCGCTTGCTACGCTTCCTCCGGAGGGACGACCCGCATTGCTTATTGCCACGGACTGCCGCGATGTCGTACATTGCGGTGGCGTATACGAGTCATTGAGTGGAATGTTTAGGACGGATGTACCGATTTCAGTGCTCGACTTGTCATCGAGCGTTAGTGGCGAACACGATTCGTCCGAACTAGACATCATTGGACCGAGATTCTCTCCATCATCTCCGAGCATATCAAATGATTCGCAACCTCTCCGAGATATGTGTAATCTGTCAGGCGGCGTCTTTATTCATTCGTCACTCCTCGACACCTATCTTTCGACGACTGTTGGGTCCTCTTCTATCCCAGCCCTCCAGAATGACTATCACTTTGTCTTCAAAAAACGTTCGATCAAACCGAATGCACTGCAATGGTTTACTCTGTTCACACTGAGTCCCTTGACTCCTACGGGGTCATCCTCCCAATCATCACTTCGTACTGTGACGTCGGGGTCTAGCATTATCCTTCGCAGTACTTCAGATTTGTGTTCCTCAGCAAGTGCTGTGAGCACAGCAAAGACGGTTTTTCGAAACCTCGCCGATACATCTAATTCCTCATCGCAGCAATCCGGCTACGAAAGTAGAGCGGGCGCTGGCGCAGGGTTTGAAACATCTCAGCCAAGAGAGCGAATCGTACTTTCACGGTATAGCATTCAACCCGTTCGAATTAAGTCGATATTGATGACTCGAGTTGTTGAAGGATACCGTGCGCGGCGATACGGGCATGATACACAAGACATCAATAATAAGGTTTCTGTCCATTTGGTGTTAACCCTTGCAGACAGTGGCGTTACAATTCACTACGAATGTACTTTCCTTTCATCACCGTATCACATTCCAACTGTTGGACAGGCACATATCAAGCTTGAGCTCTCAGGCGATGACATAGATTTTCTTCAAATTGTGAAAAAGATATTTGGAACTAATTCTGGCACTGGGAATATGATGCTTCGTGGCCGACGTGTATCTGCTGCCTCAACGGCAGCCGCGAATAGGATATGTACAATTCTAAGATGGATTAGGAAGGAGGATTATCTGGAGTCCTATCTATGCATGCCAGGCTGGGGTAGTATCGATCACTTCGCCGTTGGGTCGTCGTTTCTGAGTAGGCTCGATTCAATGTCAAAGTTGCAGAGATTCCGTCATTTTCGATCTGAAGCATTTGAGATTGTCACGATCGGGCCAAGCTGTCACGAGAAAAATGCTAATATCTTTGCTGATGTAGAACAAAACAAGGGTGAAGATGAAATGTATTCTGCTCTTGCCATGTGGTCAACTGGAGTGATTTCTGACCGTGAATCTTACTTCAAGATTATCACTCCCGCACAAGATGATGAGTAAGTGCCCCTCTCTTTTCCCTGCTGAGATATATGACCAACAGCAGTATCTTGTCTTCATCGGCTCATTGAATTTATCATTTCGATCGCCTCCGTTATCGTCAAACTGCATATGTTGCAAACTGAACATTTTGCAGCCTTACGTATTATTGCATCATCCGCATCACTCAATCGTCCATAGTTTCGCGACTGTACACTATGTAAGTTCTGGATTCCTCTAGTGCAGTTTTTGTCGTCCTAATATTTTCACATTAATAATCAATCCGTCGTGCTGAATACAAAGAACTGTTGACTTCCACGGCGAACTCAATGCTGACGCGAGGATCGGTGTTATGACTTCAGTAATGCAGGCAACAGGTCGAGCTGGTATTTTGCTGGAAAAGTGCATTAGCAGCTACATCACTTTAAGGCCCGCCAGTCTAAGCAGTCCGTGGTCACCTTCTTGGAACGAATATTTTCTTCATCACAAGTGTTGGAAGCTTTTGAATGATACCGAAGTGCTCCCTTTGATTTCCAAAAGGTTTGTCACCTCTGTTATTGCCCCCTATTCATCGTCGTTTATTGATCGCATGCCCACCCGTCTTCCTGGATTCGCAATATACTCGAAATCGAACCCACTCACAAAAACAAAAAGACGACATGATATCGGGGGCTTCTTCATCCTCAATTCAGATCCAACGAGAGAGGTGTTTGCGAAATTCGTACAGAACAATGGGGACATGTCATCACAAAGCAGTATAGATGTTGTGATCTATCAAGTACTATCCCGATCTGATGGGATATTTGTTGACATTCATATGGAAGCAACACCTAGAATATTCCGTCCATATAGCATGATGCACTATAACACGCCAACTCCATTCAACAGAATTTACCAAGTGGTGAAGAGCAGAGACATTGATTGCGCAGAAAATGTTCATTCAAGGACCAACTTACTTGCGGTATTTGATGCAGTAGGTCCAACATTAAGCAACCCTCCGGATTACGATCTGATTGTGATGCAGTCTTCGTCGATGGGAATGCAACAAGCACAGGATGTTCTGCGGCTGATTAAGCTATCCGCCTCCACAAAAATGAAGTTACGTTTCTTCAATAGTGAGGGGTCGGGTGCAGCAAATGACCTCTTGCGCCGTTTGACAGCGCAGTACATAACATCAACATCTTTTCAGACTCAAGCTGCGAAACTTTCCATTGACGAAAACTTGCCGATATTGCAACATTTTGGTTCTTGGTTTATAATACGTGTTGACTGGTACGTTTTGAGCATCGCCTGTCTCGAGCTCCAGGATCAAATTCAGGGCAAAGCTGAGAACTTACCGTCTTATCGGGAGCTTTCTTTTTTCACTGTCGGATCATATGATCTTTATCAGAGCGATGATGACTTGAGCGATGCCAAAACTGCATTAGAAAATGGTAACTGTGGCAGTGATCATTTCGATTTCACGATCATTGAATCAGATCACGCCAAAAATTTTGCACGAGCATGTTATTTAGCACTTCGGGATCATGCCAACCCAATACAATCACTTTGTAATGATGAGGTCTCCTACTCTATTTCCTCGCTATCATTCGAAGAATGTTTACAGATATTCATCACCGTTGATGATGTATCGGCTCATTTGAATTCTGACGCTCCGACTGTGGCAGGCGCCAAGCTTTGCGCGGTCATTGAATCTATATTGAAACCTGTTCCCGGAAGCGACGATTATCTTTTTTATTTTTGCGGTGATGAAATTGACCACAGTGTCACAAAATATGATATCAGCCCTAGTATCGATGATTCACGTGGTGATATGATTTCAGTTGAAAATCAAGATGCCCAGGATGGAAGAGTGCTCGAAGCAGAGGAATCGAATAAAAGATATTCAAACACCGATAACCCTCCATTATTTTTCGCATTCACTCTGGACCAAGAAAGAGTGGGATTCAAAGAACTGCTTGCATTGAAGAAGAGTGCAACGCTCGCAGCACAAGTCTCAGTTTTTCGGGAAAAATCGTTGTCTGGGACAATTCACAGCAATCCAAGAAGGAACACTTCTTATCATGAACTATCCGAGCATGCTAGCATCGTTTCGAGACTGCATTTTCAGCTGAACAGATTTTCTTCGGAGCAGACTCTGGAAAAGTATAGATTCATGGGGCAATCGTTGACAGTAGAAATCCTTGCCGAGGTTATGCTGACTCTACCTAGAACAAACCACAAGTCTTGCGAAATTCAGCTTCAAATTTTCAATCCGAAATCCAATTCATTGATTGTAGTGGGAGAGAACAATGATAACGATCTACTCGGATTCAATGTTCTCGTGAATGAGTTTAGTGCTGATTTTACCAGGGCTAGCCAAGATTCATTCCTAGTTCTAGACGATTCTGCTTCGAGAGAAGTCTTACCATACTGGTGCTTTGTTGAGATTCAGCCAAGAGGCATCTCCATTCGAATTTATCATCCCTCGGGCGATGAGGCCGCGGAGGAACAGCTTCAGGTGGCGCAGAGGCTTGTACAAAATATTTGCCATAGGACGAATCAATTACTCATGTTGGAAAGTCTTTACAAAACAAAACGTGCATGTAGTTTGCTCATTGCAGAGCCTGCAGACATGGGAGGAGAAGACTGCTTGGTTAGCACGAGGATGCTTGCCACATACTCATGTCCAGTCCAATTCAAAGCTAGGATTCCCTTACACCGTCGTTGTGCTCCCCAGCAAGCCGTCGCAGAGCTTGAGACGCACATCCTACAGAACTTTATTGTATCCAACGCCAACGGCATCTTTGTCTACAAAGATGAATCGGAAAATATCTTCTACATGAGATTGAGTTGGTCCAAAGTACCAGATACTGGAGAGGCTGAGCAGAATCCTCATAAAATTGAGCTTTTAGTACATGGATGTGACAAGCCAGGACATTTAATCACTGATCAGCTTGTTTGCCTTCTCAAGAGGAAAGCCCTAACGCTTACTTTGGATGCTTTGAGTTCACTGCTGAAAAAAAATCCGCGGTTTAATCTACTTTCCTCTGATTTGGCATTCATCAAAGGCTTCGCGAGTTCATTTAGTTTGCTTGGCAACGATGAGGACCCTCCTTCACTCATCCGGACTTACAACCTACCTTTAACTGTCCTTGATCCTTTGATCATCCTTCTCATGTTTAGACAAAACATATGCGGCAACACTTTTTTTCAGCCGCTGCATCACGAGCACTCGGAATCGTTCAACAAATCTGACACGATTCAGGTGCTTGAAGATGACGGCGAAATGAAAATTCGATTTACCAAATTGCCCAATTTTTTTCAGTTCTACTTCAATTCTTCCCCATCGCAGTTAGGTAAGAGACATGCCATTGTTTTGTATCTGTTAGTGTTTCATAGAATTAAACTGACTCTCCCCACAAATCTAGACCCGAACTATCAAACAGGAGACACCTTGACAGAGAAGGGCCGTCAATACTCCCGCAAAGCTGGATCCGGAATAGCTATCATTGAAGTGAGCCTTCAGCACGGCCGAAATTCTGAATGTGAAATCCTTGTCGGGAAAAAAGGGAAATTTAGCAATCGAAAATTGCGCGTGACTGCATCGGAAATCAGTCTCTCCACCAGTGTAGACGATACATATCGCAGTGACCAGTTTCAAATAAAGGTTGAAATTATCAATACCACGGTTGATGTGGAAGTGATTCATAAGGTGAGTTTGCTGGCTATGTTCACTACGTCTGATGATTATTGAACGGTGATTAACTTATTCTTTGGTAGTGGGTCGAGCTATCTCTGTCACAAGCTCTCGCGGCTTTCTGCATTGAGCGTCATATTGAATCGTCTCAACTTGGCTTGCTTCAAAATAATGGAGAAGAATTCACTCAATGTGAATCGCCCCGTAAGCTTTCTGTGCATTCCAAGTTAGAGTCTCTCAATCGAAAATATCCAGGGCTGCAAGCATTACAGGATATGATGACGTATGCGAATGGTATGCCTCACCCAGCAATTACTATGGTTGAAAGCAAAAAAATGCTAAGAGCGACAGTACTGGCAAATCTTACTCTTGAGTTTCTAGAAGTGATGCTTAGCTCCATGATGACCCCCAGAAGGAAATATTGTGATGCGATTGACATCTTGCGCTATACTGTCACAGAGGGATTTTCCCTCGTGAAAATCGCAAAAAACACTGCGCATAGATGTGCTCATGTAGAACTATCTGGAAGTGGGAAAGCAATCAGAGAAAAACCAACAGATAGTCCAGAATTTATTGTCGTCTTTGGCCTCAACAGTGAGAGCCTCAAATCCAGCATTAACAGCTCGCAAAATTTATTTTTCACGCAGGTAGCTCTGTCAAATGAGAGCCCATTTTCTCAAGCCCTGTCTCAATTGAAGCAGACCAAGCCATCACTGTTTCAGCGTCGCCTAGCATTTATAGTGAGAATATCGAGATCCACGCGCTCTCTCATGACCTATAATGTTAAGCCGGAATTGCGAGCGTATCTTGAGCACAAATTTAAGGACATTGAACAGTCAGCTATCAAAGCCGAAGACCAATTTCGGGTCGACCTTCAGTTTCGATGTCTCCAGCATGTTTCATTTCATACAAAAGATTCTATCAAGCCACAACCTGCGGTCAACGATACAGTCGATACTGCTTCGAATCAAGAAAAGAACCCAGCAGGTACAAACGAATCAGTTGTGAGTAGAGGACCAGCTAGACGGATCAAACGTCCAACCTCAATGCTTCGCCCGACGTTGATTGGAAAGTCTATAGAAGGTGCTGCAATGCAAGCGGTCACTGCTAATAGGTTGAGAGCCAGCGCCCGTCCTTCTATTCCACAGCGCCAAGTGTTAACTAGTGAACCGAAAAAGAAAGTGATCGCAACTACTCAGCGGGAGAGAGCAAAGGAAAAAGCGATGATAGAGCATAAAGTACCAGGATCACAAAATCAGAGACGGGATATTGTTGCATCTACTCCTCAAGCGTATCTGTTCAACGCATACCGTGTTTTTTTTTCTCACATGAAAGAGGGGTCTGTGCTATTATCAGAAAATCGATTGAACCAAGCCACACTTCAAAATCTGGCACACATGTTTTTTCTGTCATCAAACGAAAGAAAAATGACTTTGTTATCTACACAGCTTATGTGTTCATGCTATGGCAACCTTATTGGAGTTGGATCTATTGAGCAGCTACAATGCGATATTGATGTTACTTCTGTAATGGCATTTGTCGATTACATCATAGAACGATGGGGAACAAGGAGGATTGCTCCAGTAGCCGGTGCAGACGAACCGCCAAACATTAGTAGTTTTCCCCGACTTTTGTATTTCCAAAAAACATTGCTTTCTTGTTCATCTCGCACAGCCTTGATATTGATAGAATTATCAATGACATGGGATAAATCTCGCAAGTCATGCATTCTCGGCTACAAGATATGGCTCTTTCACACTAAAGACAAAAACAGCAAGATTTCGAAATCATTTGCATCTGTAGGGATCATGGAACGAGAGGCTGCAGCCATAGAAGCCGTTGCGCTAGACTTTATTGGACGCATGAACCTCAACGATGAGCTGTTTAACTTTGCTTGTCTTCGTGCGTCAAGGATGGCACGAGGTGTCGACCAGAGGAGCGACCCTGGTGCTATCCCTCTCCTGAAAGCCATCATTGAAAAGTACGATGCGAAATCACAATCAAATCTGCTATCTCCAGGGTACAGACTCCAAAGAAGATTCCTCTCGCCATCAACATTTTTAGAGGGTGTTCTGTTGGATACTTGCAAAAAAACGATCATCGTGGAACACTTACGTGCAAATTCTAATATCTACCATCTGTCATGCAGTGGTTCTGGCGATGATATCTACTTTTCCGGTAAAATGAAGATTGCCGGCTTCCTGGTGTATTATTTCATCGCATGGCACGAATCGGTCGAATCAGCGCTCGACGTCTTCGTTTTATGCGTGACCAAAGGCAAATGCGTCGAGGGATACATTACCAAAGATGGGTCACCGCACGCTGAGAGGATTCTTGATGTTTTTCTTTATTCCGTTATGACTACTGTCCAAGATATTGTCGGGATCGCCTCGAAGACCACGAGAAAGTTGCAGGTATGGAAAACCTTTGGAAATGATTGCTCACACACTTCGATGTCGAAGGAAACGTTGATCTGCAGTATCACAGAGTTGCGACAAATATCTCATCATTTGGAACTAGTTATGATTGATCCTCGATTGAAGGACCTTCTGTGGGACAAGTCAGACGAATTTGGACTATCAATGCGAGGTGTATTAACCGATATGTTGATGTCACCATCATTTCCGCATTGTGCGACCGTTGACACCGAACAAACTGTGAACTATCTCATTTACTGTGAGGAGGAGGACGTTTTCATAGATTTTGTACTGGACCGACAGGACAGCATACAAATAGCACGCCTGTTGACGAGAGAACCATTTCTGTACGATTCAGATGCAAGCAAATCAAATGCCGCCAGAAATGCTGCGGAAAAACTTACGACATTTGTGCTGAAATGGATGTGGAGTGACTGCGAGATGAGTCTCATTCCCTAGAGAGAAGACCGTGGATGTCTTCGTCAAGCAAGAGCCTGCAATTGGAGCAGTTGAGCAGCCGGAGGTAGAAAAAGAGATTCCTTGAGGTTCAGAACGATTAAGGCTACGTTTGACCAAGTAGTCAAGGCAAAGGCGTGTACATATTCGATTGCATTGTTGTAGGGTTTGATAATCGTTCAATTTTAAGGTCATACGCAACCACACACCACTTGAGTTTCTGTGACTGCCACTCCTCTCTCTTTAGAGAGATAGTAGATACTTCCACCAGAGACCACGTTGGGATTTGGAAGAATGACAATCGACCAACCCATCGACGGGAAAAGCCGTAGCACTGTGAGACGAAATAAGGATGGGGGGGATACAGAGTCTGCAGACTAGCACTTGATTATTTTACCGAAACTAAGACTCCCACACCCCACACCCCACAACCCCCCCGCCCCCCCCCCCCCCCCCCCCCCCCCCCCCCGCCCGGCCCGGCGTTGAATGTATGTATTTTCCATTCGCCCTCTCTCACTCCATGACGGGGTACGACAATAGGGATAATATCGCGCACTCTCCCCAATTATCCATCGGATCGGTCTTGTCAGTATCGTATCTCGCGATGCGAAAGAATCCACCCTCCCCCCACGACCCGCCCCAGCTATTCTTCACCTTGAAATATCCCTTGACGTCCGTGGAGGCATCGGCGTCCGTGCCGTATCCTACCACGAGTACGCCGTGATTGATATCCGGCAGGCAAACGTCCTGATCGTCGTACAAAATGCCGCAATCCTCGGAACCCATTCTCTTGGTGACCCTGCCGCATCCCTCCGCCTGGAATATTCCAGAGGAATAGAATTGGAACATGGGATCGTCGGCGACCATCGCGGCCGTCACCGGCTGGATCCTCAGCGCCTGTACGAGGGCATCCGTCTTGCGGGGTATCACGTCGACCTGATTGATCACCACGCTGCCGGGCACGGGGGTGCACATGTCCCGGGAACACGTGCCCTCCGTGGCCATGTAGGGATAATCGGATTCGGAGCATATGCCGGACTTCGCGCCCTCCTCCTCCTCGAAGGTGGTGGTCATCAATCCGCCCTCGCATCCCTTCTCGTATCGGGTGTCGCAATCGATGAGGTCCTGCTCGCTCAACGGCACGACGAAACCGAGGCCGTTGGATTCGAATGCGACGCCCTCCCCCCCGATGAGAGACTCGACGGCGCCGTTCGACTTCTTGATGGCCATGGCGGACTCGATGGCACCGATGGCCGAGAAAGCCCAGCAGGCGCCGCACTGTCCCTGCTGTCGTATGGGACCGAGGACTCCCTCGGCGTGCCAGTCGCATCCCTCGTCCTCGTCGGACGATGCGAGACGACGTCTAGAAATCGAGGATGCGCCGTCGTCGGCGCTCCCGCGAAGTAGCGATCCGTTGGACGCATTCGATTTGTCCGAATCGCGTTGGGTCATGAAATTGAACCCCCCCCTCTTCTCCCCGAACGACAGTCCATTCGAATATTCGCCGAGCCTCATCCTCATCTTGAATTCGTCGTGGGTCAAATCGGAATACTCGTTGTGGCCCAATGCGAACGACTTGTCGATCTTCGAGTTGTGCGTCTCGATGAGGGCTGGCGTGTGTGCGAGGCGTTGTTGTCGTTGTTGTCATTCATTCGCGGTGAAAAGGGGGGGGGGGGTGAGGATGGCGCGTGCGACGANCAAGCTGCGCGGGTGACAATGGGAGGGGGGGGGGTGAGGATGGCGCGTGCGACGAGAGAGAGGGGAGAGAAAGGGGGGGGGGGTGAGATGTTGGAGGATGAGAGACAGGCGAGGGAGTGTGGTGATTGGTGATGAGGGGTGAGGATGTAAGGGTGGAGAGCGCGAATGGGCCACGACAGAACCGCGAGGGAGGGGGGGGGGGGGACGCATTTGGAAGAAAAGAAAAGGGGTAGGGATTCCATTTGGGGACGACGCACCGTGATTCTCGAGCCATATCAACCACCTCCTACCCCTCTCCTCCGCCGATTCGTATTCCCTCTCGAATTTCGCCATCCATTCCTCGAAATACGACATCACCCCGGTCAATTCGGGAACAACGGACGACATTGACGACGACGATGCCGCCATCGTGGCCGCCGAGGCCATTAGCAACGCGCGCAAAGACGATTTATTCGCGATCCTCATCGTGTCGATGGTGGTTTTTTAGGGGGAATTGTGATGACCTTGTTTATAGTCTCTCTTCTTCTTCTTCGGTTCAGATTCATCGGGCATCATCCTGGTCTCGGAACTTTTATCGTACTTCGCGAGAAAAAAGAACACGATGTCAAGCAGAAGAAGAACAAACAGAAGCCCATAAAGTAAGTAACGTACGAGCGTACATAAGTAGAGAGGTACATAGACGTGTCCTCCATCCCGCCATATTTGTCATGGGAATTCATGCATGCATGCAACGGATGCTACGGTCGTACTTTTTTGTGGAACGAAGACGACATCATGGCGGCGCCGTCCTCCTCCTCCTCCTCCTCCTCCGACGTCGATTACGTGAGGGTGGACATACCCAAGGCCTCGGACGAGGACGTGATGGCACCGCCCCACGGCGTCCGCGACGACATGGAGGGGGGCGAGTCTCCCTCGTCGCCGTCCTCTCCGAATCACCATTCCAATTCGCCCCGGACCACGAGGACCCTATTGCGCACTTTGTGGTCCGAGGCGACGTCCACCACCGACCTGCACCATCATAATCATCATACCGTAATCAGCGATGGGGATCACAAATTGCACCATCGACGAGCGTTCTCGGCGTCATCGAGCGCCGTCCCCGCCGGTGGGGGGGATGACCAACATCATCGTCGCAATCGCATCGTCCATCCTCCTCCTCGGGGGAGGCGACGGGCGAGCGCGGGGGGGTTGGTCGGGACGCGCGGTACGACGGGACGGGGGGCAAGGATCGCGAGAAAAGTATGGCTGTCGGCGTTCGCTGCATTCGGGACGTCGTTCTTGATCGGCGTGCACCTATTTCTGTACCGTGCGTTCTTCTCTGAGGGTGATGGCGGGGGTGGAGTCGATGGCGATGCCAACGATGGCATCGTCGTCCGTCCGGTCGACGTCGACGTCGCGATCAAGTCGTCGATGGCACTCGCGCCGGAGGATCGGGTGGCGAGAATGACCATGGCCGAGGCGCGCGGACACGTCCTCGGTCCCGTGGGCACGTCGACGAAGGACGTCGAGGGGTACACCGTGCGGATCAACACGTGGCGTCGTAACGAGCAGCTACTGCTGAGTTTGAATCACCACGCGAAATGCGATGGTGTCGTGGAGATACACGTCGTTTGGTGCGATTCCGAGAACGAACCGCCGGATAATGTCGTGAATCACCACAGCGGCAAGGTCCGGGTGGAACGTCACGTTATCAATTCCCTCAACGAGCGTTTTCGCATATTGATCGAACCCCCGACGTTGGGCATATTGAGCATCGACGACGACGTATTGCGTCCGTGCATTGCCCTCGATGCGGCATTCGTCAGGTGGACGCGTCATCCCGATCGCATGGTCGGATTTGACGCAAGGACGCACGTCGTCGTCGAATTTGGGGAGGATGGCGATGCCGCGATCGACGAGAAGGTTAGGAAACGCGTGCCGGGGACGATCGAGTACGACGGTGGCGGTAATGATAACGACGCGTCCACGAGGACGCGATGGAAGTACGGTTACATGTCCACGACGGATACTTCGAACAAGTACTCCATCACGCTCCCCCGCGCGTCGTTCGTGCATCGCGATTATCTCGACCTGTACACCGACGCGTTGCCCCGGCCCATATACGAATACGTCGCGAATAACCTCGAATGCGAGGACGTGGCGATGTCCTTCCTCGTATCATCCCTCACGGATGGCAAGCCGCCGCTACTCGCGGACTACTGGGCCGTGAAGTCGATGATAAAATTATACTCCGAACGCAAGATCAGCGGGGGGAAGGATCACAAGGCCACGAGGGACGCTTGCGTGAACGACTTCGCCGAGATGCTCGGTCTGAAGGAAAACGGGCATTGGCCTCTGCATACCGGCAAGCTCATGCACGGCGGCGCCGATAAGAGATTCTTCGGTTACGGCGCCGAGGCGGAGGAGTGGACGAATATCGATGATCCGATATCGACGCGGTTGCTGGACGTGGTCAGGGAGTTGCGCGACCTTCGTACGTCGTCGTCAAACGATGATCGCATGAGATGGCTGACGAGGCACAAGGCGACGGCCCAGGCGGAGGCGCAGGGGGTTGGCATGATCGAGGGCACGCGGGAGTGGAAGGAGCGGTGGTCGGTGGGGAAGACGAAGGTCAGATGATGACAGAAATAAACGGCGAGGAACTTGACGAGTTTCCCATCCTCAATGACTGTCAGTAGATAACTGCACCCACACAATGATACACTATCTTCAAAAGATTACGATACCACTCCATGCAAGACAAATTTTTCGCAATTAAACCGAGAAAATAAATATCTTTACAAGTTAAATTTACAACCGTCGAAACTGGAATTCACAAACCAGTGATGCCCGCGCACGAACGCATTGTCGTGCGTTTGGCTGTTGTCTTCTAAATTTTAGAGACCAAGTTCGGTACTTCAGTCACATACTGCATTCGTCTATCATATTAAGGCCAAAAATGTGTAGGAATGCCCTTGCTTCGAAGTCCATAGAATAGATCTAGTGAATCCTTGATTGTTCCATTCATCGATGAACCCCACCATGGCGCAATCTCCAGTAGATGAACATGATGTTCGAAATAAAATTGATCAATTAGTCTGTGGTAGGTTCCATTGGCACCCCCGTTTAGGATTTGCAGTGCAAGCGGGTGTTCAACTGTGGCCGTGTCAACATCTAATTTGAACACTATGAAGTCATCCTCGTCAAAACGTTCCAGAATGGAGTTGATAGGATTCATCTTGTTCCCCTCCTCAGGATTGACACCTTCATTAGAACAAGTTTGATCAGCATGAGTTTCGGTCAAAAAATTACTATCTACGCAAACACGAAACTGTCTCACCAACATTGATCCAATGATACGCGGGAAAGTACTTTTCTGGTAGAAGCTTCTCGTAGATATCAGTTGGTTCGGTAAATGTTACCTCAAAAGCATAGATGTGATCAAAATAAAAACCAAACCTCTCATATTGTGAGAGCAAGCTCATAATTGGTGCTACAGTACTGTGGAACTCAAGTGATGCTCCTAGGTCAAAGAGAACTCTTCGAGAAGTTGGTTTCAGATTTCGGCACATCGCGTAGAAGTCATGTACGAGATAGTCCATAGACATGAGTTCTGCCGTGCTAGTACAAAACTTGTGCGAACGCATGGGAGGTGTGAGAGGTTCAACATAGCCAGATTTTGTTAGTGAAAGTTGGTTACTTGGGAAAAGACTACCCAAGCCTTCCGGGTGCAGCTTGGCCGCTGAACATACATCATAGTTGCCCTTTCTTATCCCATCCATAATATCTGGGATAGGTTTGAAGTTCTCGACGATATTGATGTAATTATCGAGATCAACTGAGTACGACTGGAGAAGATTGTAGATCTCCTCATTTGTAGCGTTTGCGTCGCTCCAGATGCGACATCCGCTTGGGTCACTTAGCGAAGAGTATCCAAGTTCTTCCGCGTGTTCTACAACATAGCGCTCACAAACGGAAGGAATGTACTCTCGGTGTGCATGACTTCCTGTCTTCGGATGATCTTGCTCCGTCACAAGAGGGGTTTGAGCCATGGTAAAGAACATATAAGCACATCCCACCAAAAATACGATAAACAAAAATGAAAGGAGGCGCTTGTGAGGGGGAAGTATCACACCAAGTTTTTTTGATGTGGGCAGATTCATTCATGCGACTGCCATAGACAACGGAACTACTCCTAGATGACAGTGGGGCTAAACGAAGGTGGAGTTGAAGGTCAAGGAACGATTGCTTGCGGCAGGGGAGATTGACTGTTGGCGAACATCAAAAGAGACGATTCAATCTGAGGTTGTGGTCTTCCATCAACTCTATCGTATGGGCATATGGCCGTGATTTACCGTTAGACTTTTACCGTATTAGCCGGGGCTTAAGGATCGCCGGGGCATAAGGAATATACGGTATAACTATTAGAAAATCTAAGTTAATTAGCACCTCTATGTACGATCATGTCCACCCCTTCCGATTCACCCCCCTTATTTACTGAACTCCTGCGTGATGATGCCCGTACAACGCTGTCGCCGGAAAGAGCTTGTTAAGAGTTTTCCTTCGATCCCAACTTTGCCATACTTTCCTCGTGCCGCATTTTGCAGCAAATCATACACTCCCACACGCGCACCTGGAAGCCTTGAATTCCCACGCAACTCCGGTATGTTCTTTTTCTCTCCGGCACAAAAAAACTATTTTATGGATTTAGACTTTCGGCTCAAACATTTGGTGTTCCTGAAGCCCCGACCAGTACAGTATATATTCCACATTATCTCCCATTTTAAAATACGCCCATTATTTATGTGTTCCCCCTGAAGCCCTCTGGGGCTTGCGGCCAACACCCCCAAGAGGAATTTTTGGCCAAGCTTTCCCTCAAGGATATGGCAAGCTTTCCAAATTTACCAATGTGGTTGCACTTCTTACAGATTTTCACAGCCTGATTGTTGGAACATCCGTGCTTTCCATCCCTTGCACAGGTTGCAAAGACCCTTGCCTTCATGGCCAGGATCAGGTCATAAACCGCTAGCATTCCAGAATCATAGTTGTGTATGCCACCATGTGTGATCATCAGCTCATCAAACTTCAGTAAACTGTGATTGCTCAACAAATCCAACGCCTGGGCGACTGTACTCCGATACTTATTGCTGATGACTCTTGATCCCAACCACATCTTGCTCTCATTCCTATTTAGGCTAGTGAGCAGGACGGACGGATGGTTTCCTGTGGTCGTGTTTTCGATCGCATACTTGGCATTCAAAACTGCATTGGCACATTCCATGTAATCCATCCCCTCTTTTTCTGCCCGCCAGTGGATGATCGAAAAATTGCCCCCAGTAATGTTCGACATCAGAAGAATGTTCTCCACCATTTGTACGTGCTTGGAATGAAATGATAACTCGTCCACAATAGTTCCTGTGGCATCCCCCCCAAGCATATTCAACACCCTGGAACCATGATGATGCCAGTAGTCTTCCAAATTTATCACAACAAAATTGGAAGTTCCCGTGGCACTTGGAATAATTTTTTGAAATAGTTTTATGTTGATGCCGGATAGCATTGTAGTATTCTTGGAACACCGTTTGGAGTCAGAGGATACACATATATTGTATTCTGTCCTATTGAACCGTGTGGTATTGACAGTGGCCCACACATGCCTCTTGTAACTGTTGTAAGGTGCTAAGATGGGGAAACAATGATTGTTCGACGGACGCAACGCCTCGGACAAGTCAAAGACCTCGCTGATCGGGATGCCATGGTTGAGGGAACACGAACCAAGCCTGCCTCCGGACATGCAAGGCTCCACGATAGTGCAGTTGAGAAGCCTTGCAAGCCGCAGCAGCTCCGCAAGGGATTTTCTCCATCCCCCAATACCTTCAGCAAATGACTCAACATTGATCCATACTGGATTGTTTTCATTGATGACCCCATCCAGCGTGCTGTTAAGAGATTTGCGAATGGGCCAAGCTTCTTCCATGGGAGCTGGGATGTGGTACGATAAATATAAGTGGAACTTCGTGATATATGAATATGACAATACCACTGCCATGAATAAGCAGGGGAGACCAAAACTTAAGCGAGCCATGGTCAACGCGAATGTGCCAGCACGAAAATCTTGATCCGGAGGGGAAGCAAGGACCGTTTGGAGCAGTGGAGGTGGCCAAGTATTGACGGAGTTGTGATCAAAAGAAAGTAAGAAAATTCATGAAAGGGGAGGCATCCGTTTCATAAAGACTTCATGGTTTGCACCCCCCATTGGTTGGACTTACATCGGTCTGCGGTTACCGCCGACGGCACAATCTTTCGGTAAATGCTATTTCTGAGATCACCACTGCAATTTGGGTCGGCTGGGGCCGCGTATTGACGGAGTTATGGTCAGTAGAAAGTAAGAAAATTAATGAAAGGGGAGGCATCCGTTTCATAAAGAATTCAAGGTTTGCAGCCCCCATAGGTTGGACTTACATCGGTCTGCGGTTACCGCTGACGGCGCAATCTTTCGGTAAATGCTATTTCTGAGATCACCACTGCAATTTGGGACGGCAGGGGCCGAGTATTGACGGAGTTATGGTCAGTAGAAAATGAGAAAATTCATGAAAGGGGAGGCATCCGTTTCATGACGAATTCATGGTTTGCACCCCCCATAGGTTGAACTTACATCGGTCTGCGGTTACCGCTGACGGCGCAATCTTTCGGTAAATGCTATT
>JALLBA010000469.1:0-17828 GCA_036939675.1 Cyclostephanos invisitatus
ACAGCGGAAGCGCTAGTTAATTTTTCCATCCCAAGCTACGAGAGCGCTTAGGACATTGTGTTGATGGGGCACTGGTAATCGATGATTTGTTTCCACCACCACAGACACAGCATGCCATATTTGCCATTACTCCTGGGCGAGCGAAGTCATTCCGATACAAGAAGCACCTTCCAGCAAAATTATCTTGAGGTCCAGCATGCCACCACAGAGAGAGGTTGTCTCTTCTTCTTTTTGTCCATGAACAGAATGCCACACAGAGGCAAATGTGAAACAAGAGACACTCAGTTTCAATATTTTTGACTTGGGGTGATTCTGGGAGATGTTGGAAGAATTTTAAGCCACCTGCCTGGAAATTGTTTTTTAGTAGGGTCTTCTTGTAGATAAAATACTTGCATTTTGATCAGTTCCTCTCCTGGTCCTGGGGGCTCTGGATTGCTCCTGGTCTGATTGTTGACAACGGTGTTCTTGTAGTAGGGACTGGTCTTGCCAAGTTCAATTGGCCATTATCCTGGCTTCTGATCTTGTTCTTTTTCTTGTTCTGATTTCCTTGCTCTTGCTTTGCCATGCTCTTGATCTTTAATCTAAAGCAGTGGGAGGAAAACAAAATGAAGTACGAAAAGATATTGTAAAAGATGTCTCTCATCTGTGGACTCACATCTCGTGATGACTGACCCGCCTGTTTTGGTATCTACTGTTTTCTCTTTCTAATCAAACATCACACAGTCTGCAGTCTGTGGATAGAAAAGGCACAGTTTATCCCAACACTGATTTGCACTTGTGCAAGGGTGATTAATATGTCCATAAAAAGAGAGTTTTAAGCATCAACAAAATCGTGTTGATGTGCTACTAAATCTTACATCACTGTGCATACTACATCCAATCCCCTGTGATGTTATCCCCATGATGAGAGCAGTTATTGCAGGAGATATTGACTAGTGTTTCAGTAAGCGATGATACTTAGTTGTTTAATAATAGGTTTATAATTGTAATGAAGGTCCAAGTCCCTGTGGCAACCTCTTCTCTGAGTGTGATCAAACCCTAAGAATTGTCCAGTTCACCATCCATCCATTTCTAAAATGTAAATGGCATCTTGAGTGTCGATGCAAAAGTTTCTCAGGTTGAGTCGAGGATGTCCCCGTATAGCATCGATTACATGATAACCATGTTTTGTCTGATGATCAGTCAATAAATGCGTGAATACCATAGACAATTCTTTGCCACTGTTTGTATCTTCGTATCCGGACTTTTCCATGCGAAATGAGCCTTCAGAAAAATTAGTTTCTCCATTATGAAATCGACTATAGGCATATCTCTGACCGAAAAGCGAAACCCCAGTCATGGCCGCTGCAACATCAATGTGAACATGAACACTCTCCCATGTTCTTGACTTTTGAATTTTTTCTAAGGTGTGCAAACGAGGCATATTTGTCGTTGACAATGACTGGAATGGAATGCATTTCTCAAGATGATTTTTCAAACGCTCAAGCGCCACTCCACCTGGATAATTCTCTTTCGATAGTCTTACAAACACCATACTTCCCAAAAGTGAGCATGCAATAGCCACCAATCCACATAGATACATTCCTCTGGCAACCAATCGAGTGCCATTCTCATCATTCACTTTTCTTTTGCTCGTCTTTACATTTGAAGGGAAAGCCAACCAATGGAGCCTGCTCATTCCATATGCGGCGCAAACATTAAATATGGGCAGGGCCGGAAATATAAAGCGTATTTCTTTGTGAGGGAGGAAAGAGTACAGCAGTACAAAAGAAAATGCCGGCGCAAAAAGGGGTAGCATGCAGAGGTCGAACACGCAGCTGATTTGCCATGGATGCGATTGGGCTGTTTTTTTAGACCCATTGAAGTGAATTTTCGCCCATGTAATTATCAACTCTGGCAACTTCACAAAGCCCAGAGGGATCAAGAGAGCTGTCAGCAACATTCCTTTCGGCAATGCTGTAGTAAAGTACCAGAGAAAAGGCATCGTTCCCCATTCACTCGATCTGTTATCAACAGCATTGAACCACCACACCTCAAACTCTGGCCATATGGCTCTTCTCCAGAGTAAGGAATCAAGAGGAACTGTCATTAACAAACTGAATGCGCTAGTTAAAACTCCAGAGATAATGGCTTGGACGATTGATAGCTGACGTTGGATTAGCATCGTCAAACCCACCGTGAAAAGCAATAGTAGTACATCACATCGAAATACAGCAGTTGTAAATACCAAATATGCAGCGGCATGGCGGGGTTTCCCACTCAACCATTCGGCGTAGGCATGACAGGCAAGTATCACCGCAAAGGTGTTGGGTAGGAGTCGACTGGAGTAGAAGGGGATGTGGAATTGAGATGCCGTAATGACAAGGTAGTAGTTGGAAACCATTGGGTAGATCGTTGCTGATGTTGATTGTTTTGCGGATGATTCAACCATTCGTCCAACACCAAAATATCTCTCCAGAGCCCAGGACAAGCGAAGATGCCCCCACCACGAAAAAAGCATTAATTCCAGCCGTATCAGGAATTGAACCATCATCGGATGGGATGGCAAATCGAATATATGTTTTGGTATGACCCAGGACAATGTCCTCGCGATGGACGATAGGACGAACGCCGCGGTGAAAGTACGCGGCACGACTGTTTCATGGATTGGGGAGCAATAGGAATGAGAAAAGGAATTTGTCGAGTAGACTGTTGGATTGCGATCAAAATAGGAGCCACCGCATTTGGTATACTATGCCGAATACCCACCTCCCGGAAATTGTAAATGATCATAAGGAAGATCTATCGATGAACAAGAGGTGATTTGTCCCACCTTGTTTTCGGCCCCGCAAGAGGATGACCCATCGACCATTGCGAACGATTTCCAGGCGGGGCCAAGACCGTGATAAAATAAGTCATGAGCGGCTTGGAGGTTGAATGATTCTTCAACCTTGGAGTGGGGACAGGACCAAAGTGCATGGAACGACGTGATAAGGAGGGGGATTTGGCACAGCCGACGCAGGCGGAGTCCTCCTGACATCGTCGTGGCGCTCATCTCCCGCTCGTTGATACTTGGTGTATGAGAGAGCAAGGTTGAATTGATGATTGGTTGCCATTCGCCATCGCATCTACCGCTTCTTCAGGGATAGAATTCAAGATCTCATTCTTCCCCCCGCGGGCGCTCACCCGTATCGCAAGCGGCCCCCCGCGCGGGCGGGGGCCGCCGCCCCCCCCCAAAAAAATTGGTGTGGAGCCAAAATTAATCTGCTCCTGCAATGATAGATAGGCAAACCACCACGCCACCGCCAACACCCATCCCACCCCCGCTCGCCACTATCCTAATCTTCGTTCATCACTCGACCAGCTTGTCATTAAATTGCATCTTTACCATGCCACTGAAAATAACGAAGGAGATGTCATCACATCTGATAAAATATGTGCGAAAAGTGGATGTGTCATTCAATCGTGAGTTGTTTTTCGATGGCCGGACATTCTTCAGTTTTCGTACCCCCATTTCTTATGCTACATTTTTCCCCCATCAGCTTTCGACATGCGAACTAGATCAGCACGTGAGCTCCTAAGACAGGTCAATTCCCAACGCCTCCTGCGAGCGAATACGAAGCTGAAGGTAAATGCCATCGTCCAGGGGAAGCCCGACGCACCGACGGTAAAATTTTTATTCGTCGACGGGTCGGATATTTCGTTCGATAGTCGAGAATATTTGGCGAATGAGATGCTGATGGAAATTTGGAGAAAAACTATGAAAATGGATGACGATTTTGAATTAGAGGGAAAGAATGTGGATGATATGTAAGGCCCGGGGATTTCAAGATTTAGTTGTCGGGCACATGGGAAATTGCAAACCTGGACTTGGGTATTTCTTATCGCAAGGGGGCTACAAATCTTACAATTATATCAGGTCTTAATTGGATTTGAATTATCAATTTAACTCGTACCCTACGTGATTATCTCCATGGATATACACCCATCGCTCGCTCGGCACTAAGCCGCATCGACGAATTTGGTGACTTTAGCCAACCCCAGCACATTGAAAATATCAAGCCTTGGCCTCTTTCTCCTCAGTTCCTCCATATTTCTCCGTTTTCTTCCGTCATTTTCCACCCTTTTGGGCACCACAAAGCAGTCCATACTCGACTGTTTGCCTCCACTCTCATCATCCTCGTCATCGTCCGCCTCCCATCGTACGACTGAGCCGGATTTCCCTCCAGCACATTTCAGTGCATTCTTCGCTGGTGCCCAGCTAAATCTAACGACGTCAGGAAATCCGAAGGGCACATCAACGTTACAGTTGCTATCTAGCCAAGCCTTGCATTTTGGATCGGATGGGTACCCCGATCCGAATTCATTCAAGTTTTTCGGTTCATAATTGGGTCCCTCCGTCCACTTCCAGTTGGCTATGATGCTGTCGCGAGACTCCTTGGCCACCACCGATGCCGCCGAGCAGGGAGCGTATTTTGCGTCTGCCTTCTTTTCCACGATGAATGTTATTCCCTTGCCCTCAAATACTCGTTCTAGCATGCGTGTGTAAGTGTCAGCGATGCCAACAGTGTCAATGTAGCTGAGATAATATGCGGGAAATAAGGGTAGTTGAGTTTGTGCATCGGCAATAAACAAATCGCACAGATGATTAATTCGCGAAAAAGCGGCCTAGACACACATACCAGGTATCGATCCGCACACCGGCGTTCAACACTACCCAGATCATCTCAATTGCAGCATCATGGGACATTGCATTCAAATTATATGGCGCTCTGCGTAACATATTCCTACTGATCTCCGACGCATGAAGTACGCGCAGGACGAATCCGATCGACTCCGAGGATAGGATTTGTTCGAAGAGAGATGCGCGTTTCTCCGGCGTCAGTTGCTTGGAATCGTTGAAACCCCGGGGTACGCTCTCGGCGTCGTCGGGGTTCCAAAATGCCGCGGCATACGTCATCGGACCAAGGACCGGACCCCGTCCCGCCTCGTCGATTCCCATGATTACACCCTTATCGTTGTTGTTTCTGATGACGAGGGGGATGTCGGAGATGAGGAGCGGGCCGGATCCGAAGACATCGCACGGTTCCGGCCGAATCGAGTTTCGGAGAAGGGAGTCTAATAGCGCTTTCGTGGTGGATCGGTCGGGTTGAGGTGCGGGAGATCTGCCGTTGGAGGGAAGGAGGGCGGATGGGTCAAGGGACGGATGGGTCTTAGTCCCCTCCATGGAAGGTTGGTGATCTTGAGCCATGGTCTACCCGTCTACCCATGCCATCGCCAACAAAAAAAATGCCAGATCGAGGCGTGGGAAAAAAGGGCGCGGTTGAGCAGTGTGTCATGAATTGCTGATTCGGGACCGGATAAAATCAGTCTGTCCATCTCTTGTAGAACAATACGTTACGCAGTCTACTTAGGAATAAATACTCAAATGTTCCGTTGTCACAACCCTAACAGCGCATCTAATCTCTTATCTCGTCTCATAATATTATTGGAAAGCAACAATCCCGCCGATCAACAACGCCACAGACGGAACCCCGATCCGAATTCATTGGAGTGATAGCCCGAATATCTAATATCTTAGACCATGAAAGTATTCCTTCCACCGCTCTTGAGCATAGGCATTAGCTCATTCGTCGTGGCAGCCCAGCAGCACGTTAGGCTCACCACAACCTCTGCCAACTTCGACCTCTCCATCACGTACGAGCAAGGCCGGACCGTCCCATCGATCAACGATCTGTTTCGGTTCGAATCGGCCACGTCGAAACTTTTCCATGAGGGACTATCTGCCGATGCAAATACCGATGCAGATCACGTCGTGCCGAATGCGATCGTAGTTAGTGTGCACGTGGAGCATATGACCCACGACGAGTACACCTCGACGACAACTAACGTCGATGACGGTGTTGGTCTTAAACTGAAATCGGTCGTTTCGGTGACCTTTTCGGATATTGGACTAAACAATGCATTGGAGGTTGCGTCCGTTGATGGAGGAGGGCTGGATGTGAATGCGGATACCGACGTCGCATCGCTCCTGAGCAAGAGCGTGTCTCACGATGATATCCTCAGGGTAATGATAGCTGAAGGGCTCGTTGCCAATGATACTAGGGTGTTAGTCCTATCTTTTACTGAATTCGACGGGTCATCCAACAGTAGGGGAGTTACTGCCACGGAAAGTAACATCATTTACAGAAAGAAAGATGACGGTTTGCTCATGTTCTTAGCCGGGGTCATGATGACGCTTCTCCTCCTTAGTATAGCCACTGTCAGTGCTTGGGTTTACAAGAGGGAAGTTTCTTCTTGGGACGACCATGATTCGTGCAAAAGTGTTCATTTTAAGGACAATGCCAATGTCGAAGATGCAACCACGGCCTCGGGAATGTTAGGAGGAAAGGGGCATCATCCCCGAGCTGAGAATGATGAGAATACTAACCCCAACAGCTCGGCATATCGCAGGAAGTCTCCCATGTCGCGGAAGAGCGGTGCGGCGAGCGTATCCTCGAGGCACCACCCGCTGGGTATCACAAGGATGGAATCAGTGCTTACGCCCCAAAAATCCAAAAATCGTAACGACCAAGCGCCTATGTATGATATTGAAAGATTGATGTGAGCGGAGTTAGCAATTGGTTTTGGGGAACTGGTCTCAGTTATAGCCATAGAGTAGATGCAGGATTAAGGTTTTTGTCCGAGTCCATGTTAGTTGAGTCTCAGGATTATTGACATTCATATCTTTCGTTGTTACATATTTTATCTTGTATGAGTTCTTAAACACCAGTAAGTAGGTAGTATATTGACTGCTATTTAATAGATTATTGTCCAGTGCACTATGTAGTGCACCCCTGTTTGGTTCAATAACATCCCATCTATCATCCGGCACTGTCGCGAAGTCCAAATTGTACGCTGGCCCTATTTTTTGCACTGCCGAAGAGGTCATCTGAAAGATATCACCTAGCAAAACTTTCAGTTTTAGGTACTCCAGTGGATGTGTTGATGATAATTTTTCTGTTCATGGAAACAAGAGGGGTGCGACGACGTCCTCTGCTTGATCGAACCACAGGCAGAATGATTGTGGATACCGGTGTTCTCTGCTGGAGTGCCTCCTCTTTTCTCCTTTCGTCCTCGCTGCTGCTACTGCTGCTAGATTCCGAGTCCGAATCAGAGGAGCTGCCGCTGCTAGAGGACGTATCGCTACTTGAAGAGCTAGACCCACTTTTGTCGTCTCTCATTGGAGTAGCTGAAGGATTGGATTCTTCTTTTTCTTTACTGCTGCCTCCGTCTTTTTTGGGACCCTCAGTGCTCCTGGAAGTAGACTCAGAAGAACTGCCACGTTTAAATGAAGCGTGTGTCGTCAGATATGACCGTGGACTCTTATCGTCATGTACCTCACTGCCGTTTGCAAGACGATCAATTTTGAGCGGAATCTCTCTTTTTTCGACACCTTCCTTTCGATTACTTTCCTCACTATCACTGGAGGACGAACAAGACGAGGAGGAATCGCTCTCCCACCTCTTTGCAGATCTTGCATCCTTGCTCTTAGCTTCCTCATTCGACGGCGTGGCAGAATCATTTCCTTCCCACCTTTTATGTTGATTGGCGTCATAGATTCTTTTTCCAAATAGATTCGTAGGGACGATATCTGATTCTTGTGTAAAGATTTGGTCGCTGTTAGTAATGTTGAAGTGTGGGGTTGCCTTTTCCGACATAAAATGCGAGGTTTGACGTTCACGTTCATTATCTTTCTGACTTTTCCGAGTTGGTACATTTGTACCTTCGGTGACGATTTCAGTTCCTTCGACGATAGAGCCCTCATCATCAGAATCTTCACTGCTACTGCTGCTGCTGCTGCTGCTGCTGCTACTGTCGCTGTCACTAGATTCAGAAGAGCCAATTTTCGACGGTGAGGTAGACGCACTTTTGTCTGCTCCAACATGCTCAACTGTTTTGGCATGACTGCCATCACCGGTGTTGGCGGCAACTTTTTTTGGTTTAATATTTTCTTCGTGAACCTTGATGTTTGTATTTGCACCTTCTATATCATCGTCGCTCTCTTCACCAGCCATCTCAGATCTATCTTCATCGCTACTAGTCGATTTCCCATCATCTGAATGTAATTTTTTGATTTTCTTGTTCTCTTCCACCTCGATCATCTTATCGCAACTACTGGAGGAAGATGACGGGGAGTCGTCATCGGTAGACTGATTTCCTTTTGATTCATCCATAGTAGATATATCAACATCGTCAGGGCTGGGCTGACCGAGTTCACAAGTCCCCATTGTTTCATCGACATTTTGATCAATATTCATTTTCTCATAATCAGCAGCACCTATCTCTTCTACTTGTAGCGGGACTGTATGATCATGTGCATCGCTGTCCTTACTTTGATGAGTTGATATGATTGTCCTGGTGCATCCATTGGGAATTTCAGTACCTTCGACAATAGAATCCTCAGCATCGGAGTTCCTACTGCTGGTGCTGCTTTCGCTGTCGTCGCTGCTTTCATCACTACTGGATTCAGACGATGAGCTATCCTTCGAGGGTGATGCAGAAGTGGCTCCGCCCTCTGCTTCTTCATGGTTGGCGGGCCTATCAATTTCGTCATCACCGACATCAATAACACCGCCGTCCCGATCGTTCTTCCTCTCGGGTTCGTCCTCATCGCCGCCTATCGATCCCTCGTCATCCAAATGAGTGCCATCGAACTTCGCATTCTCTTGCGACAGAAGGACGTTGGATGAAGACGACTCGGAGTTGTCATCGGCGTGGTTGTCATCGACTTTCGTTTCGCAATTCGCGGCATATTCGCGTAAGATTGGATGTGCCAGTCGGTCGGCCGTGCTGTTGTTCCCTTCGATCAAAGTGGCATCGTCTACAATCATGACGCGGTCGTCGACATTTTCAATATCCTTGCCTCCTGCGTTGTTGGTTCGTCCGCATTCAGGATTTCCGACGTCCTCGTCCCCTGCATCGTTCGTTGCGACGATCGTATCTTCGCATCGAGGACCCAGCTTGTCCTCCACCTCCTCCTCCATCCCATTAAACTTCCCGGGAGGCGATGGAGATGCCATCGTCTGATCGTGCCACGCTCGTCCCAGGGTCTCGGGTATCCCATCTTTCGCGGTAGCACAAGGGGAGTTAGGGCAAGAAATATGGACGACGCGGCGCGCGTGAAAGATGAAAGGGAGAGGACGAGAACAATTGTCAGATGGGTGAAGGAATTCCCTCTCGTCACCGAGTAGGTGAGGGGTGGGGGGACAGAAAATCGAAACGAAGAAAACAGGAGGGATGCTCACTAATATGCTCGTATTCGCGGAATACACGATCCGCGTCGTCGTCGTCGTCGTCGTCGACATCGTCCGTCCTACCGCGCTTCTTGGCGTCTCGTCTTCCGTCGTCGTCGTCGTCATCGTCACGCGACCCGCCGTCCTCATCGTCCCCATCGACGCGATCGTCATCGTACGCGATCTTTCTCTTATTATTCTCACGCGTCGTCCTCCCCCCCTCCTCCCCTCCAGTCGCGATCGTCGTCGTCGTTTGTTGTCCTGATGTCGAGGTCGTCGTCGTCGTTGTCGTCGACGTAGGAAGGGGCGTCGTCGCCTTGGCGGTATCGCGATATACGGACACGTTCGCCTTCAATGTCAGATCCAGCGTTCTCCTCGCGGTACACCCCCCCGAGGTGGAAGAGGTGGTGGTGCCATGGAGCAGGGCGCGAAACATATCGTACGCGTTCGCGTACGGCGACAGCTCCGCGGCCACGATGCCGCCGCCGCCGCCGCCGTCGTCGTCGTCCATCCCTCCCCTCCCAGCACCGTCCATCGTATTCGTCATCAGCGAAAAGTCGACGAGGACGTCGTCTCCGCCGTCGTCGTCGTCCGAACGTCGATCGGGCGTAGTGGTCGTCGACTTACCGATCACCCCGCCGCCGTTATAACGAAATGTCGTTCCGCATACGCGCCCGACCACCCCCGCCCCTCCGCCTTTACCCAACAACGTCGTCAATAGCCCGCCACGACGCAAGCGCCTTTCGTCAACATCATCATCATCATCATCATCATCATCATCGACGATGGACGACGAGGTGAAGGACGGGAAGTGATTCTCCCCGTTATTGATTAGCAATTCCTCGACGACGTAACGCGCGTAATCGGACACGGTGATAACGATCGACGACGGCGGGACCAATGGCGGATAATAGGTGTCGATGGTCAGATTTTCGGGGTAACGAGGATGCGACGAAACGCCGCACGCGCCATCGTCCGCCGAATCATTTCCTCCCCCCCCGTTTCCCACGATGGGTCGATCGGCATCGCGAGGACGACGTTCGCGCGCTATCGATAGCTTCAGGCGTATCGGCACGACCGCCCGGGAGGCGGATGTCGTCGCGCTCGTCGCATTGCTCCCATTCTCGCATGGCCCCTCCCCTTCCATCCCATGAACATGCGACGATGCCACGTCGGACGACGACGACGAAGACGACGTACCGAATAGGGAACGGAGCGCGATCACCGCGTTTCGAACTCCGTCGTCGTCGTCGTCGTCGTCGTGTTGTTCGCTCCTATTCCCGCCTCCTCCTTCTTCACCACGATTACGACGATGACGATGGCGTTCGTCGTCTTCCTCGCCTCCCTCGGGCGATAGGAGCGCCCGAAGGAGAGCGTTCCGCAGGAGGAGGGACATGGATCGGGTCATGCCGTCATCGTCATCATCATTTCCGGTTCCCGGGCGTTCTCTCTCTCTCTCTGTATGAATGTTATGATGTTGTGTGTAAGAGTGCCAAATTTCGGTGGGTGTGGGGGGGATGAGATGGCCAGACGAAGGATAGGGGATTTCTTCTTTGGCGAACTTCCGAAGATGATCTTATCGCCAATCTCTCGCGCGTGTCTCCTCGCTCGAAACGTCACTTCCCCGCCGCCTCCCCCCCCGCCCCCCCCCCCCTCTCTCTCCACCTGGAACGCACGTGAAGAAGGGATGGGCCACTTGGAACTTGGAACATCAATCCTCTCTCCAACATAAAAAAAAGGACAAAGCGCCAGCTCTCGCGTCGTGTTTCCTGCGGCACTGCCTCCCATCCCCCCCGAGAGTGACAACCTTCCGACGCCGCGGGGGCCGTCGTTATCGTACATCGACAATCCCCGACAAGCAATACGCGAGGGAAGATATATATACCTAAAAAGAGAATACGTTCGATAGCCGACGTGCCCGTGTGGGAAGGCGATCGAATTCAAAAATAATACACCCAAGGACAGCGGAAAGGAGGGCGTGCGAAGTAAAATATAATTCGCATAACGATGAAAGCATCGGTCATATTCGTCGCATCGGTCGTCGTCGTCTCCGCGTCGTCGTCGTCGTATTCGTCTCATCTCAAGTCCGGGAGGACACCATTCGGCACCATCGCGGGGAGGGGGAGGCCGTTCGCGGGATTGGACGTGCGGGGTGGCGGTGGTGGTGCCGTCGGTGCGTTTTTTTTTCTTTTTTTTTTTTTTTTTTTTTTTCTTTTTTTTTTTGTTTTNGCGCATCGCCGCCGATGCCGATATGCCCGTGAGCGATATCCTACCCCCCCCCTCCGTTCGTTTCATATATCCATCCTCGACCCTCCCTCTCGAATGACACCAAAAATAATGACACGTCATTTCTTCGTTCGTGTGTAGAAACCGCAAAGCCGCCCCCCTCCTCGTCGGACGGCAAGAAGAAGAAGAAGAAGAAGTCCTCCTCGTCGTCGACGTCGAATGAGGCGGGATCGGGATCGTCGTCGTCCTCCACGAGGAAGAAAGGGACCATTCCGTCGTCCACCGCGGCGTCCTCCTCCTCCTCCGCCGCGCGGACGAAGGACGATGCGCGCGTCGTACCGTCATCGAGCGGAGCGGGAGGAGCAGGACGATCGACGACATCGACGACGAAAAATGCCCTCAGCGTCTTCCATCACGATGCGAACGACGGGCACACCGTCGTCGGCATGACCGAGGGCGCCATGGAACGCCTCGGCCTGTTCGACGGGGACACCGTTCACATTCGCGGCAAGCGCGGACGCAGGACGATGGCCACCGTCGCGATGATACCCGACGCGGACGTATCGGCGTTGGACGCCACGACGTCGAGGAAGTCGACGTCGAACGACAACGACGACGAAAGCGGCGGGACGTATCGCGGATCCATAGGGATGACGAGGGACGCTATGAAGAACGCCGGAGTGCGCGCCGGGGACGACGTGTCCGTATCGCCGATGCCGGACGTCAAGTTCGGTAGGGCGACGTTGATACTCCCGTATAAGGATTCGCTCGACGGCGCCGGCATGGACATGACCGCCGACTCGGACGAATTGTTCAATTCGTACCTGAGGCCGTACTTCGACGGCAAATTCCGCACCTTGCATCGAGGCGATGCCTTCCACGTGAACGGACCGAGGGGCATCATCGAATTCCAGTGCCTCGAGATCGATACCACCGAGGTCGATGGCGACGCGGCGTGCGTCGTCGTCGAGGATACCGTTATCGAATGCGAGGGGGAGGCGATCGATAGGGAGGACGTCGACGACTTGGCCGACGCGGGGTACGACGCCATCGGAGGCGCATCGAATCACCTCGCGGCCGTTCGGGAATTGGTCGAGCTGCCATTGCGCCATCCGGAATTGTGGACGAACCTCGGGATCAACACCCCCCGCGGTGTGCTGCTCACCGGGCCGAGCGGATGCGGCAAGACCGCCATGGCCCGCGCGGTCGCCGCCGAGACCGGCGCGTATTTCTTCGTGATCAACGGACCGGAGGTCATATCGAAGAGGGCAGGCGAGTCCGAGACGAACCTGCGTCGCGCGTTCGAGGACGCCGAGGCGAACGCCGCCGATTACAACGGCGCGATCATATTCATCGACGAGATCGATTCGATCGCGCCCCGACGCGATAAGGCGGGGGGAGAGGTCGAGAAGCGCATAGTGAGTCAGCTCCTAACGCTGATGGACGGATTGAAGCCGTCGTCCCGCGTCATCGTCATCGCCGCGAGCAATCGACCGGGCGTCATCGAGCCGGCATTGCGTCGTCCGGGACGGTTCGATCGTGAGCTCGACATGGGCATACCCGACGAGCAGGGCCGACTCGAGATATTGCAGATCAAAACACGCGACATGCGATTGGGGCAGGACGTCGACCTGCAGATACTCGCAAGGGGCAGTCACGGTTTCGTCGGCGCCGATTTGCAGCAGCTGTGCATGGAGGCGGCGTTGCAGTGCATCCGCGAGAAGATGGGCGTGATCGACTTCGATAAGGACAGGGTGGACAAAAAAATTTTGGACAGCATTTTAGTCGAAATGAGGCATTTCGAGCATGCCATGGGAGTGGTGCATCCGTCGTCGCTGCGCGAGAATGCGGTGAGATTTCTTTTTCATGCAATCCGAGAGTGGCGCGTTGTTATTTTATTTTGGCATCATAATACATGGTAATGCTTTGTTCGCCGTCTGCAAATGCAAATTAGGTCGAAGTACCAGATGTTCATTGGGAAGATGTCGGTGGTTTGGAAGACGTGAAGCGTGAACTACACGAAACAGTCCAGTACCCGGTCGAACATGCTGATAAGTACATCAAGTTTGGTATGCACCCCTCGAAGGGAGTCCTTTTCTATGGACCGCCTGGATGCGGTAAGACTCTGCTGGCAAAGGCCATTGCCAACGAGTGCGGGGCCAACTTTATCAGCATCAAGGGACCGGAGCTTCTGACTCAATGGTTTGGAGAGAGCGAGGCTAATGTCCGCGAACTCTTTGACAAGGCACGTGCGGCGTCACCGTGTATTCTCATGTTTGACGAGATCGATTCTATTGCGAAAACTCGTGGCAGTGGTGAGTTTGCGACTGGTCTTTCATTACTTGTTAGCATCTTGTAATACTCATCGGTGCCCATGCGTCATGATGTAGGTGGTCCCGGAAGTAGTGAGGCTGGTGATCGTGTGATTAACCAGATCCTAACCGAAATTGATGGCGTGGGAGCGCGCAAAAACGTGTTCGTTATTGGAGCGACCAACCGTCCTGATATTATTGACCCTGCAGTCATCCGTCCAGGCCGCTTGGATCAGCTTATTTACATTCCACTTCCAGACCTAGAAAGTCGTATATCCATTTTCAAGGCAGCTTTGAGAAAAGCCCCAGTTGATCCTTCAATTGATATCGAGGTATTGGCCCGATCAACTCACGGATTTAGTGGAGCTGATATTACAGAAATATGCACATCCGCCTCCAAGCTTGCAATTAGGGAGGCCATTTTAGCCGAAGAAGATCGATTGAAAAAGGTCAAAGCCGGTGAGATCGAAGAAGATGAGGGTAAGATGCGTCCGGAGGACATGATTATCACGAAGCGTCATTTCAACTTTGCCATGTCGAAAGCTCGCCGTAGCGTCAGTGAACAAAACCTGGCTCTCTTTGATGAGTTCGCGGACAAACAAAAGGCTGTGAGAGGGGAAGCAGCTACCAACTTTAAGTTTCCAGACTCAACTGATGGGGGCAGCAAGAGTGACAATGACGATGATTTGGGTGGGGACCTATATGAGTAAGAACAAAAAATAATGGAGTAAATAAATTTAAAGATCTGTGGCAGCTAATGTGATAATGGCTATTGTCAACACTACATGCCTCATTATCAGGGATGACTGCACGGTGCTGATAACAAAATTAACACTTTTTGAGTCATTTTATGCATGTATGTGGCAACATGGGCGTAAGCAGAAGCAACTCTACCTGTGTATTCTCAACTTATCATGAAAATCAACTCTGTGTGGTCTTGAGAATGCCATGTGTGATGTTACTTTAGACAAAACTCCCACTCTTGCAAGAATTTCAGTCCTGTATTGAGTGTTGCCCATTCCTGAGACTATAGATGGATGTGTTCTCAAAAACTAAATTTTCGCAATACCACCTGGCATGCAGTCTTGAAACTAACACACAACGGAATGTTACAACCACTTGATGACATGGGTATGTGGAGCTAACACCACATTTTCTAGTCATGACCGTGCAGGTGGTGCTGACAATCACTCGTTCTCAAAATGACCGGGCAGCCAATGCCGACAATCAGCTGATTCTCGAAATTAGCTGCAGCAGATCAACTACTTTGTTTGTGTGCAGGGTCAATCAAAATTGGCATCATACATTCTTCTCAACACCAAATCAACCAACAGGTGCAAATAGGCAAAAGAGGTAGTATTTAGGGAATTGTCACAAGGAGAACCATTTGAGGAATGTGATATGATAGAATGTGTGATTCGCCGAACAAACATAACTTTTGTGGGATTTTGGAGGGGCAAGCATCCTTCCCCCCACCCCCAATACAGCACAGTGGCCTTAAACAAAAAAAAAATGGGTATGGGATGGGGTTGGGCCGGGTGTACTCGGGAGGTCAGTGTAACAGCCCACCTCGTGGTATCCCCGAATAATTCAAGCCCCTCTTTTTTTTGCTAACGTTAAACAAATGCCCGGAAAGTCGCCCCAAGCTCCTCTCCCCTCAAAAGTGGTGGGTGTGTCCAAATGTTGCTCCATGACATCACCCCCTGAGTACATCCAGCCCACCCCTGTCCCATACCCCTGTATACCAGTCTCTCTGTGAAATGCTACATAGGACAGCCAGACACCCCCCCCCCTGTCCCGAACCCCATTTTTTTGTGTTTTTCAAGGCCACTCTAATTGTTAGACAAGCTAGCCTACGAGAACTAGCGCAGCGAACTTTAGCGAGAGAGAAATTAAATTCTCACTCAGAAGGTTTGCGAAACAAGCAACAATCGAACTAGATCATAAATAAGTAATCACCTATTTATTACAGCTATCTAGTTGTCACTGTTTAGCACTACTCCCTAATGCCGACGCTTACAATGGCTAAACATTTCCTGTGTTTCTCACTAGAAACTGTGAAACCCTTGATTCTCAGACTCAGGCTCAGGCTCTGGGGGAGACAATTTCCTATGACGAACTTGATGAAAGAGATCAACCTTATCTTTCCATTGTATCTTCCTCAACCAAAGTTTGGCATCAAGGTTAGAGAAGGCAACCAGTCATGCATCGCAATGGCTAACAACCCAAAGTTTTCACCTCAGACCAAGCATATTGCAATTAAGTATCATAATTTTTGGAAGCATGTCATTACTCAATCAAATCCTGATGGTCTCATTTCAATTGACTACTGCTCTACGATTGATCAGATTGCTGATATCTTCACTAAACCTGTCAGAGATGATGTTTTTTCCAGGTTGTAAAGCTACTCAACTGGTATCTAGGATATCTTGTCATGAGGGAGCATGACAATATCATGTTGACTTATGTCCTTGCACACAGCGAACATGGAGTTTAAACCTAACCTGAATACTTTCTTTTTTGCCACAATCATCATGTAGAGGGGAATTACTATTGTAAAATGCAACATTGGAGCATTTCAACACAATCATCTGATTCAGATGGTGAAATTGGTTGGGGAATCTCAGCTCCTTGCTGAAACTTTTTGTCCATTTTTGTTCATGCCAAGTAGTCAACATGCGGTTTTAGATTTACCAGTCTTGTATTCTCAACTTAATTGCCCCAAAATTGATCTGATCACCCTCCCCTCAAGTCCTCATCACTTTGTGCGTCCCTTCCTACCCTGCCGCTGTTTTACCTGTGTGTTTTTAGTAGATTGTTGTGTGTTTCTTGTTGTCGGTCGCCCCCGATAATTATTCGTTGCCTGATATGCCTGCCCCAAACGGTGGGATAACCCCTTCCCACACATTCTGACATGGTCACGCACCCTCCCAAATACTCACCAGCCTGTGAATGCTGGCTTTAGCCATTACTAGAATGGTTGGGTATCCCATCAGCTGGCACTGGGGACAATCATTCATCAGAAACTACAATAGAGTTCATGAACAGCAGAGGATGAGGACCATACATGTGCAGGAACTAGTACATTTGTAAAGAGATCAAACAATGACCGGCATTATTATGGCTGTGTCCTGAGAGTTTTTATAGATGCTTCAGTACAGCTTCCGCTGTAGAGAGGAAGCACGGATGTAAAAGAAATCTCAAAATGAAAATTATGAGCTATTTTAAGTGATATAAATGAGGTCTCAACCGTGGATGAGGAGCTTGTGCTCCTGTAGGAATCTACGTGCTCCCAACTATATGTAAGTATACGACCAAGGGGTATCAGCGTGATCAAGATGATCCTCGACTGAAAGATCCAAACCGTGTATGAGAGTCTACACATGTGATTTGAAGAGAAATTGAATTCACCCTCAATTCCAACTTGTACAAACTCATATGTTTGCACTGATTCCGAGAAGAGTTGATGGGACTGATCATTCCACATAGAAATGTCGGCTGTAAGTAATGGGCGTCATCATCCATCACCTTTGGATCCTATGGCTAGCAAGCCTTTAAGATCCGGGCAACTACTGTCACCTACATACATCAGCAATAAGCTGTTTAGCAAGTCGCAGCATTTGCGAGATAGTTTGACACCACTATGCCATGTCCTATAACACTCACCCCCACGAATGAAGCTATTAGTCGTGAATTCTAGCGGAAAAAAAATATATCAGGAATTTTTTTGCCACCGAGATTTTGGGGGTCATTTGGATGTATGGATAAGTAATTTTATCAAGAAACGTAAGTTTGGTAAGAGTATGAGATTGTATCTATATTTTTTAGTGTAGATGAGGTTCTATCATTCCAAGACTATTTTGTCTGTGAAAGGTGTCACTCTCCGGATGTTTATCCATTCTGATTTTGTTCAGCATTGAACCAGTGGAAGATTCTAAAAGTGTTCCCATTTGGTACCATGTACCACTTTGGTACCATTCCTAAATTTGATGCCGACAATAAGTACATACTGATACAGATATTAAAAATGATTTCT
>JALLBA010000470.1:0-29036 GCA_036939675.1 Cyclostephanos invisitatus
TATAGGCTTCGCTCAAAAAGGTGCTAATTATGTTAGATTTAGTGTCTGGTTCTTATCTCCCGGTGGTTCTTATCTCCCGGCCTATACGGTATCCGGGTTCAATGCGGAACAAAATCAGAAAGAATAAACATCCGGAGAGTATCACCTTTCACAGACAAAATCGTCTTAGAATAGTGCCCCAGTAACCTAGAAAACAATTAATATCTTATCTCTTACTCTCACCAAACTTACGCTTGTTGATAATATTAATTATCCTTACATCCAAATTACCTCCCAAATTCTTGGCGGTGATTTTTCCCCTAGAAACAGTTTTTTTTTTTCGCTAGAATCACGGCTGATAGCTTCATTCGTGGGGGCGAGTGTCATTGGCCATGGCATAGTCGCGCGAAACTACCTCACTAAATGTAGGTCATAAAAATAGTAATAACGATAATATATTCTTGTTTTACCGGTGTTGACCCATTGCACATAATATTAGTTGATTGTTGTATGCTTAATTGCCGGGGGTGTGGCCCAGTGGCGGCCGTAGGACGACGGCGTCCACCATGGTCGATTGATGCAACGACCCGCATGGTGAAGGGATCACCCCCCCCTGCTCATTTCTCACCTCCTTCATCACTGCCGCCACCATGCATCATGCCTAAACGATGTCCCTTCTAGGAGGATGTGGCGCAATGATCGATTCGACATGGAGGCTGCTGAGCAAGACGGCTCAGATGCCGACGATGATGCTCCTTCTCACCTCACCGGAGATCATCGCCAATCATCTGGTACATAACCCTACATATTCCTACATAGGAAACACAAACACACACCACAACCATGACGACGAATGGACCAAGGGGCTGTGCACCGATGTTAATATCATCGCAAGTAATGGAGATCTACTTGACCCCTGTTTGCATATGGTTGCCAAACCCCTCGTCTACAGAAGTCCCCACTGGAATGCACTGCCCCGACCATTTCTCATGCTGCAGCAGCTCTTCATCAGCGTTTGGTAATGCCCCTTAGAAAGTCCATGGATGAAAGGTTGCAAAGCTGCGCAAAGCCCAGAAAACAACAAATCGAACATCATACTATCTGTGAGATCTAGAGAGGAGTAGAATCATGTGTCGTTTTCAGGAAATTACATTTAAAAATCTGTTGGGCTATTTGGAGTTGCAGGAATAGAGTCAATAAATCTCTGATATATAATATGGGAAATTCGAAAAGCTGCCACAGATCATCTCACAGAAGCAAGAGGCCACGCTCCCTAACGTCGGTTTCTCATTCGAACTTGATAAGATGGCGCGAGAGAGCAATGGTCCGCCAACCCCCAACCCGGTGTCGACGGCATATGAGTCGTATCTTCGCGACACGCCACTCATAACTAGATACGTCCTAAATGCCACCGTCATCTCCTACCTGACGGGCTTCTTCTTCAGTCCAGCGTACCTCCTTGCCAATATTCCCATCTATACGCTATTTAAGTTTCAATTATATCGTATCCTAACTAGTCCCCTCATTTGCACGGATATATTATCACTTTTTTTCACCTTCATGGGCTTCATGAATCACGGTGTAAAACTGGAACAGTACGTTCACGCCCTCGACATTAATATTTATTATCCACTATCGCACATCAACCCCTCACCTCCCTCACCCCAATGCATATGCTTAACAATATCATCCTAGATCCATTGGATCCACTTTCTTTGCGGTGCTATTTTTTACGTTGGCGATTGTTACCAATATTCTGTTTTTGATCGTGTCGGTTCTACTGTGGGGTCTGACTAATAGTGAGAAGTATTTGGGTGCAGCGTCGTTGGGAATTTGGACAGTTTTGCTGGGCATCATTGCGGTGGAATGCTCCGAGGCTCCGCGAGACATGAAACGTCGTATATTCTTCTTTGAAGTGCCGGCCCTTTATTATCCGCTGGTTTTGTTGGCGCTATTTAGCATGTTCGCGGGTTTTCGATTAGCGTACGGTTTGGGCGTGGCTGTTGGGTATGCTTATGGGTACGGAAAGCTAGATAGATGGAAGGTCAAGGTTGAGACTGTGAGTAAGATATCTTATTCACTTGAATGTATTTTCTTTGTGAAAATGTTCAATCGTTACCATTGTCATTCCTCAACGGGTATCGCGATTCAGGTGAGAAAATGGGAAAATCGCGACCAGGGAGGGTGTTTGGGCAGTTTTGTACAAAGAATTGGATTCATCACTATAGGCTCGGCTAGTGGACCCAATGCATGGCAGATTGGGAGCGGAAGAGGGGGGGGGAGCGGCAATGATGGCGGTGGGGGAGGACAGGCTGTACGAGCACCATCAGACCAGGCAGCTTCAACAACGCCTTCTTTCCCATCGTCAGGTGGACGATCTCTTGGTGGTGGTTCACGTGGAGGAGGACTATTGTCACGGGCGACGAAATCACCTAAAACGGCTGAGGAGAGAGCAGCTTTGTTAGAGCGTGCGGCGGAGAGGCGGAGGCAGGAGCAGGCTGATGGTGATAGAGACTCAGCGGTATGAAAAGCAGTAGCCGTATATATAAACATGCATGTTTTATTGGCAGTGATTTTGGTCGCCTCCATCTTTTCCCTCTTACCTGTGTATTTGTGCTCCACCTTGTCCTTTTCACTAATATCTTATTTCAAGTATTCGCATCAACAAGTGCTTCGTATTCAATGCACATTTTCTCTCCACCTATTGCATCAATATATTAAGTTGTGTAAACATTCTATTCCAATGAAACTATGTTCTTGATATCATCAAATCAAACTTCATGGTCAAAATCTGAATCAGAAGAAACATTTCCATCTTGCATACGAAATGCAATCTTATCAAAGTCGTTAGCAATATCATCGCAATCAGCTACAAACTCATCAATGACATTCATTGTTTCTGTAAAGCTATCTTCCAAGCTCTTTTGGGGACCATCTTTGGCATCTTTGATGACGCTGGAGCTATTACCTCTCACCCAAGATTTATCGCCTCCTCCGCTACCTTTGCTGGCACTAAAATTTCGCGCGGGGTGAATAGGGCTGATTGAGGTTCGGCTCCTCGATGTGCCTATCCGTGGTGGAGTTCTAACAGGTGGAGGCGTTCTATCCCGCAATGCCATCTTAGATACACGTTCAGTCTCAGCTTTGACCGCCTGGACAGCCATTTTTATTTCAAGATTTGATCCAGCTATGACCTTGGACACTTTCTCCTCAATCATTTCTTCAATTGCACGTTGTTGTCGATCTGCATCTCTCTTTATGTGAGCAGTGAGTTTATCCAAAATACTTGCTTCCATGGACATGAAAGATTTGTCTAGCTCTTTGAGAAAGACTTCGGAATTGATAAAGTTTGCCGAGGTAGAAGTATTTTGTGTTTTGCTGACAAATGAAGACGAATCGACAGGGCGTCGTAAGGATGACGAAGATTGCAATCGCTTTCGCGGAAAAGATGGTGAAGCTGTTCCAGGTGATGATGATTGAGGGCTTTTGTTTTCTTTATATTCCTGAGAGCTCTCCATCGCCTTAATTGTGGCCTGAGCAGCATTTTCCAAACGCTCACTCATTGCCGATACTTCCAACTTGAACCTGGAATGATGCTGCTGCATTTGGTCGTCCATAGTCTTTTTGATGTCAGTTCGTATTTCGTCTTTGATTTCCATCATCACTGAGGCTGTTTCATCCTTGATGTGTTGAAGATCTTTAACGAGCGCAGAACAAGCATTATTCAAGCCTTGCTGGTGTATGAAGCCATCATTATCAACACCACTACTATCATTCATCTCTCCTTCTTGTTTAGACGTGGAAAATTTCGTTGACTCGAGGTCGCCAATCAAGCCAGTTTCAACAGGCGACGCGCCGTACATGGGTGATAGAGAATTTTTACACGCCATCGACGATCCATGGAGAGCGAACATATCAGCTGCCCCATGACCCATTATTTGTGCAGGAGTGCATATTGATGGAGACCTCAAGTCATCCATTTCCGGAAAGAAAGATACATCCGACGACATATTTGAGGTCCAATCCCCATGGCAGCCGTTCGTTGGTGATGCAGCAGGCCATGCGTCTGTTGGTGGCGCATCAAAGTAGCTGAACTGACTGATCATGTGACTCTCAAGAAAGGATAAGTGTTCCTCCAGCTTTTTAGCCCGATTCGTGTTGCTGCTAAGGTGCGAGCTAGAGAAGTCACCAGAGATAGCAGATTCCATGCTAAAAACTCGCTCCAAGTCTACGTCGTGATTCACAACGTTCTCGAAGTTGGAAACCCACTGAGCCACAAGATTGGGGGATTCTTTTCTCTTCTTGAAAATGCGTGGGTTAAGAGGCCGAATAATCTGTTTTGACGCTCCTGATTCATCGAGATTGTCGGTGTATTCCAATCCATTCAGTGGCGATGAATTATTTGAGAGTATTTCTCTCTGATTCGTGGAGGCATACACAGCAAGGTTGGCACCATTCAATCCGTTGTCATCCATGAACTTTATGTCTGGGTCCAGCGCCAACTTTGACATAATTTTTCCAAGTTTATGGACACTGTCGGTGTATTTCAATCCATTCAGTGGCGATATATTATTTGAGAGTATTTCTCTCTGATTCATGGAGCCGTCCTGAGGAAGCTTGGCACCATTCATTCCGTTAACATCCATGGACTTCATGTCTGGGTCCAGCGCCAACTTTGACAGAATTTTCCCGAGCTTATGATGATACTTAATAGTGTCGCAAATTTCCTTGCGTGGAAGAGCGAAACCTTGCGGCGGCATGCTGCTGCTGTTGCTGCTACTGTTGTTGCTGCTGCTGCTGCTGCTGCTGCTGCTGCTCGTATATAATATCTTTAAGTTTTCTGTTGATTTCGGTGCAGATTCATCTTTTCTTTTCGAAGTCGTAGGTCTTGGAATCTTCTGGTTCCTACCAGACCCCGTGGAAACAGGAGTCACATCGCCTCCATGATAAACATTGGAGGACGTAGCAGAGTCCGCAGCCAAAATACCTGAAGTGTCATCAGCTCGTGAACAAGACCCTCTAAAAATGCGAGACCTGGAAGCAGCAGTCGCAGACGCAAAAAAATGAGAGTCACGCGATTGGGAGGCGCGGTTTGAAAGATGCCGAGGTGACCTCGACACTTCACCATCATTCGCTGAACTCTGAATGGCAACTACTTGCGAAGGTTCCGTGTATTGGGGCATCCATTCAGGAGGATCCACGGCGACCCGCATCCAGTATCTGTGAGATGTATCTCCCGTGAGGACGGATCCATCCGAGGCTACGCAATCCGTAGCGTCGCAACAATCGGCCTTGTAAAGAGCACCAGCATCGTTGCTCGTTTGATTTGAAACTGTGACTTTGGTGAGGGTGTTCGGCTCTTTTCGTAACGGCGTCTTTCGCCGTCCCCATTTGATCGGACTCTTCATGATCGGCTTTTTTTGGCGTATCGATCTATCTTTATCCACCATTATTATTTAGTGAAGGAGGTAATGTGCTTATCTGTGCATGTCCTCTTACGAAATGTTGTGCTCATGTTATGGGCGGGGGGCGGCGGCAGAAGAATGACATGTGCGAGCGTCGGCAGCAAGTTTCTATCCGTCCCTCCTCTCTTCTCTGTGAGTACGTTAGATACCGATTCCTCGTTGACCAGGTAAGACTGTCGTTGGTCGAAGCAAAATTCAATGCGAGTCATCGGCCAGAGGAGGAGAGATAAACCTACTCTTGATCACCATGGCGGAAGAGAGCAACAAGCCCCGCGCAGGTAGGAGAGGAGGACGTGCCCGAGCTCAAAAGGCCGGTGGAATGCTGGCCAATCTCCACGAGAAAAGTATACTAGTGGAAAAAGAGAATTACGGCGACGATGGTGCCGGAGGAGCGCATGCGTCGTCCCACGTGAAAACGAAGTTGTCATCGCGACAAAAAAAGGAAGGCCAATCCATCCCGGATGATCTGTATGTGGAATCAACGCGCAAAGATCTAGCGGTGGTATCTGATTTTGTCAAAAATGAGCCCCCGAAATCTAAGCAGGCATTGAAGGTATTGACATCAACTCAAATTCAGGATCAGAATGTTATCGAGTCTCCCACACCGTGCGCCAAGGAAAAGAAATCGAATAGACTGTCGACGCCCCTATTGACACGACGTAGAGGTAAAGAAAACATCGCCATTAACTTCAGTGCAGCAGATGCAGACCAGGCATCCTACGTACTGTCACCGGCAGAAAGTTCGTCGCCTACTCCTCCGATGACATCGGTTAAAATTGCCGACGGCAAGGTTGGCGGCAACTACGACCTATTTCTTTCTCCTATTTCTCCATCATCTCCAGTATTTCTAGAATCTGATGCATCTTCCACGTTAGATCATGATGCCTACGACAGTGATCTATGCAGCAGTGCACATTCAGGCGATATGGAAGACGGAAGTGATGCTTCTGGGTCACGAGATTCAAGCGATCTCAGCGATGACGATGAAGACGATCAAGAATCCAGCACTCATTTCAGTGAAAAATCCAGATCTCATGAGAGTATTGGTGATATAGATAGCTGCAGCCGTGACCAAAGTTCTGTACTCAATGATAAAGATATTGTTTATTACGAATCAGAGGATGAGGATTATTCAATTGACGTTGAGAGTAGCGACAGTGATGACGAGTTTGATTTTGAGTGTGATGAAAGTGAGAAGGAGCAGGAGAAATGGAGGACAAAGAAAGTGATCAGCCATGTTGGTTGTAGTGGCCGCAAGGATGATAGCGAACAATCAGCAAAATATGAGGAAAGAGGTAGCGTCGACGAAGCTCCGCCAGCAGCATCGACAAACCGGCTTGAGGAATGCAATGATACAATGAGCTACATTCTCAGCGACGAAGACGAAAGTGCCGGTCATGAAATTAGTGGACAGCTGACAAATGAGGATATAGAGGGATATGAGTGTGTCTGTGTGAATGACGACGAATCATTAGGGAATGGGGATATAGACACAAACGAATTCTCAAATTCTCCCTGTGATGCGCAGCCAGATCCGAAAGAGAATAATCGTGTGCATAATCCACCTGCAGAATCGTGCATATCCGTGATAGCAACCTCGTCTTCTGTTGAGCCTTCCTCATCAGAGGTATTCGATGTAGTCGATCGACTATTTCATGAGGTCGACAAGGACACTGTCACTGTCAAAGATATCATTAAGTCTGTTGCCAATCATTTTGATTTGCCAAAAGTCGAGAAGAGCTTTAAGAAGCTAATTAAATCGAGATTGACTGTCCTCATTCAAGAGATTGAGCCGGAACCTGGAGAAAAGGACATGTCTGTCCCTGGGCATTGCCAATTTGAGGTCACGGGTGCTGATCAAGGTGATGGCTTCGACGTAGAAGTTGTCCGGTGTGGAGAGGAAGATAAGAAGATTACACAGCTGGCTCTAAATGATTGTTGCGATAAGGATGGGGACAAACAGAACGTTTCTGTTGAGAAAGTCACATGCATGTTACGCTCGCTACACGACCCTCATCCACCCTATGATGGCGAGCAGGAAATTCCAAGCTCAACTGATGCAGAAGCAACATTGCTACGGAAGGAAGGTCAAAAACAATTGTCCGCCGAATCCAAATCACCATTCAACGCCAATGACTGTTTGTCGCCGAAGTGCGCCACATCATTCGTGGGTGAAACTAACGACTGTTCAATGATGTCTGAAACATTGTTTCAGAATCTGTCACCAGATTTCAGCGTCAAATCCAAAACACCACGTGGTAATCAAAACGATACGATGTCCATGTCCAACTCTTTCGGCGATTCGATTAAGTCGAAGATTTTGATCGAGAAGGGAAAATGGAGTCTTGGTTCTCAGATTGGAGCAGGATCCTTTGGTCGAGTCTTCACGGGATTGAATGCTATTGATGGGAGTGAGTGACATCTGTCTTGCCTATTCAACTATGTTGCCGAAGGCGATCATTTTTCTCTCATAATTCATGCGTCTTGTATGTAAACTTTGACGTGTCAGGTATCATGGCCGTGAAGGTGCTCCGCATTCCGAGTGAAAATAAACGTGCAATTGTAGAAGACCTCCAAAGAGAGATCGACCTCTTAAAATCGCTGAAGCATCCAAACATAGTGCGTTACTTAGGTGCAGAGGTTGATAACTCGAAAAATATTCTCAACATTTTCCAAGAATGGGCGCCAGGTGGGAGCATTTCGGAACTTTTAAAGAAGTTTGGGACCTTTTCCATCAACGTTGTGAAATCCTATGTTGGGCAAATTCTCAAGGGACTGGACTACCTTCACTCCCACGGAATTATACATCGAGATATCAAAGTAAGTCATTAGTACGTCCTTGGCCTTTTGCGTCATCCTTCTTCTTATGATGTTGTTGTCATTTTTTTTCTTTGAGGGAGGAAACATCTTGGTAAGCAATGATGGTACAATAAAGCTTGCCGATTTTGGTGCCAGTAAACGAGTTGAAGAGTTTTGCGCTGTAGCCGACGAAATGGAAATGACTATGAGAGGGACTCCGTAAGTGTTGTTTTTGTGTTTCTATTCAAGACGTCGCCAACACATTCGAGTCCTCTCCAATTCCGCTTTTTATCTTGCCCTCATCACGTTGTGTATTGTCAATTATGCGCCTCTCTCCCTTTTCACAATCTCAAAAAGCTACTTCATGGCTCCAGAGGTGTTCGAGGAAAAATATGGAAGTAAGGCTGATATATGGAGTGTTGGAGGAGTCATATATCAGATGTTATCTGGTTCACCGCCGTGGAAAAACATGGGTTTCAAGAGTCCAATCGCTTTGTTTATGCATCTTAAAAGTCACGACAGGCCTCCAAAGCTTCCTCAGCTGAATGATTGTTCTGATCTAGAATATTCTCTCGTGGACAAAATTTTGACAGCATGCTTTCAAAGAGATCCTTCCAAGCGCCCGAGCGCTTCCGCGCTACTGAGTCATCCTTTTCTCAACAACAGTATTGCTCACATGCCTAAATCGCCAGGTATCATGATACGAATTGCTACGAATAGTGCCTCTCCATCACAATCATCTTGTATTGATCCCTTTGGAGAAAGTTCGGAACTTGCATTCAAATCACCTCTCAATAAAATACCCGAACACGAAGCACTCAACAAATCTTTAACAGACTCCTTGTGTTATAGCCTATCTCTACAGTCTCCTCTACCGAGAGTTAACACTAAAACATCAGTGGATACGTCATCCTGGCCGGACTGGGCAAAAAATAGATACGACCAAGAAAATGGTGGCCAGAATGGGACAAATCCTTACGCAAAGAAGACTCCATCTCAAAGAACTTCTTGAACAAGAGATATGAAACAATTTTGTTGACTTTATTAAGCATATCACAACCCTATTGGCTTTACCGTGCATTAATTCATTCTCAGCGCTTTTTATGAGGATCCAGGTCGAATCTTGATAGACGAGTAATTAGAATAACGGCGCTTTTTTTCGCTTTGTCACTGCAAGGACCTTACGCACGCCCGATGTAATGCCAACATCTGCCATATCCTGTTCCGTCATCCAGCCGATCTCTCGACCATTGAGCTTCCATCTTTTGCAAAGGACCGACCGATTGTCTGAGGCTTCAACCTCGCCGTGCTCAACCCAATAAGTGTGACATACGTGCGAAAAGACGTGGACAATGGAATCTTTAGTCTGCACCCTATTGGACAAGTCAACAGAGGTGTAATCGAAGCTGGATTGGAATATACCAGTCAGGTATGAGTCGAGTGCGCCCGATCTTAACTCCGGATCGACTTCAGGGACTTCGACAGTGGGAGCCTTTTCAGCTTTTTTGTTTACTTTCGTTTTCACCTGCTCGGTCGAATTCCAAACGCAAATCGATGGGAATTCCCACTGACCTGATGATTCGAGGAGAAATGAAAACCCACTACTCAGCTTTGAATTTCTCGGTACAAGAAAAGATGGTCCAGGAAGGAGGCACGCCACTTACCAGCGAGCAAGCCTTCAGGAGGCCGTTTCACCATGAGCCAACAGCGATCATTGTCTGAAACCCGCAAGCTGATGACCGCGACGGCGATCACCTCCTCCCTCCTACTCTTCTTCGGCGGAGGTATGGGCAAGGACGAGTGGCCGGCGATGGCATGCGCATTTTCTGGCGCCTTCCTCGAGTCCATGCCCGTATCGGCCTGAATTATCCGATCAACGATGTCGTAGTACGCGGTCGATATGCCGATCGGATCGCATAAGCGACATCGTCTTCTACCTCCATCGTCGCCCGATAATGACTCGTTCGCGATGAGATTCGCCATACGACCGCCGTCGCGCGTCGAGCGTCCGATGGCAACTCCCAACCGAGTCGACACGTAGAATTCCCTGAGGGGATCGCCTATCTCGATGCCACTGCCGGCGGGAGAGCAGTACGTCGCACCGAGCTCCATCAGGGCCTGATTCACCTCGCCCGGCGAGCCGATCGATTCGCATATAGCGTCATCGCACTCCTCCTCCATACCGCCGGCGCCGGCGGTGCCGGGGGGAAGGGGAGGCCTCGCCCGCACGATCCTATCCGCCAGCACCCATCCCAAATCGTCCTTCAATACGCCCGCCTTTATGTGATTGGCGATGCCCGTCAATCGACATAATACGCGACAAACGTTGCCATCCACGACGGGTACCTCCACGCCGTACGCGATGCTGGCGATCGCGGACGCAGTGTACCTTCCGATGCCCTCCACCTTGAGCAATCCGTCGACGGTATTGGGGACGATGCCACCGTACTCGTTAACGACGCGCTTGGCCCCGGCGTGGAGCAAACGCGCCCTCCTGTAGAATCCCAATCCCGCCCAATGGGAGTTCACCTCCTCGTCCGTCGCCGATGCGAGGTCGTGCACGGTCGGGAAACGTCGGATCCCTTGGGGGCGCGAGGTAGTCGTTTCATGGGGGGAGTTTTTCATATGAATAAGGAAGGCAGATATTGAGTGAATAGATCATACAATGATAAACTCCGTCGATTACACGAGATCTGTTCCATATGGGAGACTCACATTTGATCCAATAGGGGATGACAGTCTCCACCCGAGTCTGCTGGAGCATGATCTCAGACACTATATACAATCATCAATGCCGCGGATCGAAAGTAAAGAGCAGCGATAATGGCGATTAGGTGTTAGGTTGCGAAGAAGGTAATAATGTCAATCTCGTGCGAACAAGTAATTAAATGACGACGGCGAACCAATGACCTATACATACATAATACTACTCACCCCAAACGCCGTATGCGGTCACCTCCCTCGGCGCATTGTACGATTCTAACCCCCCCGACGGATCATCGCCCGACGTCTTCTTACCATCCTCCTCGTTCTCCGAGGTAAGGGAGGAGGAGGACGATGATATCGGTGCCGCCGGCTGGCGTGCAAAGAAGGATCGTATGTCCGATGTCGTCGCACCCTTCCCTCCCACTCCTTTTCCATCCTCCCCCACCACCCCCCTCCTTTTCTTCTCGACACCGCCGCCATTCGCCGTCCTTTTCCTCCCGGCACCGCCACCGAATGTACCCACGACACCGCCGCACGATGACGCGGCTTCAGAAGAGCCGGCGCCGTATCCGGCTGTGCTACCGTCGTACGGCCCCGCATCCCCCCTCCAGGGCAATTTCCTCCTGTGATTGCGATACCAATGCACGAGGGCGATGCGTATATCGTACGACCGATGAGACGATAGGATATCGACGTGATACGTGTGATCATCGTGTGTTATCCAGTTTTCGAGGAGGATGGCATCGTCGTCATTTTGATTGTTTTCCGACGTTGACGTTGACGTTGACGTTGACGTTGACGACGACGACGACGACGACGCCGAAAATGACAAAGACGAGGAGACTGGTCGTAAGTCGCCATTTCTTCGCGGAATCCTTCGAACGACGGCGGACGACGTCGATCCGTCCCTCGCATCGTCGACGTCGTCGTCGTTGTTGTCGTGAGCGCGGAAATACGACGACGACGTCGACGATGACGACATTTCGCGAGACGAGTGGACGATGCGTCCGGTCGGCGACGCGCGCGGTCGTTGGGAGATGGGGTCCGAGAGGCGGTGGTTGCGGTGGTTCTGGCGGATGCGATGACAGCAACGACGCGAGGAGAAGGACGACGCGACGTGGCGGTATGCGACGTTACGCGGCGGATATGACGACGAAAGGGCTAGTAGTACCAAGTACGATCCTCCCCTTGGCATTGTTTGCCGATCACCATTCCGGAGGCTGAGTGATTATTGTTTCTGTGTCGGGCGTCCGCGTGGTGGGCGACGGGCAGACGAATCTTTCTGGCGGGAACTGTCCTCTGCCAACTCACGCGCACAAAACCCAACATAGACCGCGTCACCGAAGACATAATTTTTTGTTAACGTGAAAGATCTCACTTTCACTTCAAACCATGACGCCAAAGGCAAACGCCTACCCACTAGCGGCGCTCGTCCTGGCCATCGTCGCATCAGGTTCATCCCCCGTCGATGCGTTCGTCGTGCCGTCCCACGGCGCGCGCATGGGAGGAGGAGGAGGAGATCTAGTCGTCGTCCCCTCGAATCACCCCCCCACCACCTCATCGTCGTCCTCGTTCACCGCCCTTCGGGATACACCCGACGTCGACGCCGGCACCGCGAAGGACGGCACAAGCGCTCTCGCCATCCAATCGTACCTCCAGGAGAATTATCCCCTCTTCGAATCCCTGTTATTATCGAAGGTGCCGAACATATACGACACGCTGCGCGCGAGCGATGCCTCCACGGGATTCACCGTCTTCTGCCCGAGTAACGCGGTAATGGAAAATATCGATCCCAAGCGTCGCATACAGGTCGTCGATCCGCGTAACGGCGAGGTCACCGAAAAGTTAGCCAGTTATCACGTCATATCGAACGGCAAGGTGACGTGGGAACGATTGAAGCGAGAGGATTGGACTGTGCCAAAGACCGCCGACGGAGTCGCCGCATTGAGCATCGGGGGGGTGTTGACGATGGCGGGGGAATTGAGGGTCGGTCGGAGTAAGAGCGGGGGATTCTTCGGTTTCGGGGGGAAGGAGGACGGGGGGGTCGTGATCGGGAATAACGAGGCGAGGGTCGTTAGGAGCACAGCCGTGGGGAAGAACGGCGTTGTACACGAGGTTGACGGATTCGTTGCGCCTGATTTGATCTGGAGGTGAGTTAATGTAACAATCGGAATTTGGGCGCATTCCCCCCTGCTTCCTGGGGAATGAATTGATACAACATGAACCTTCCTTGTCCATTTCCTGACCGATTTGTACCTTGCCGCTTCCCTCCCCTTGGATGATATAATACCCCCACATAATATCCGAAAAAATATATATCCACCACGTGACATTGCGCATCCGACTGAAACAATCAAAAAGGTACTTTGACCAGTTGCGCATCCCCGGCTTTTGATGTGATAGTATGGATTATGATACTTGTTGACATAGATCACATCACTAGAACATAATTATAGGACACGTTTTTCAGATCAACGCCTCTCCTTAATGATGGGAATCCAGCGCCATCAACTCGTCCATCCAATATATCACAACGGCCATAATCACGAAAGCTGAAACCATGTTCATAATCACTTCCTCAGCATCAAATATTTACAGCATCATCAGCTTCGGCTGGGTCAAGTATTCCTTCAACGCACCCATGAAAAGGGCCGCCGTCGCCTCATCGACGACCCTGCGATCCGCGCTCAACCTAGCCGTCATTACGGTCGAAATAACAGGCCTTCCCCTCTCCCCGCTAATCGCGTCGACATTCCCGGGCACGACCCTCCTCTCCCCCCCCCCCACGGCCAATATCGCGCCCTGGGGGGGGTTGATGACCGCGCTGAATTCGGATATGCCGAACATGCCGAGGTTCGATATGCAGAACGTGCCCCCCTGGTATTCCTCGGGCTTAAGCTTGCCATCGCGCGCGCGACTTGCCAGGTCCTTCATCCTGCTCCCGATCTCCGATAACGTAAGTCCCGACGTCGAGGGGATGATGGGCGTGATCAATCCCGTGGGCGTCGCCACGGCTACGCTAACGTCGACGGTATCGAACGTCCGCTGCGTCGACGTCTTGGCGTCGTAGGTCGCATTGACCTCCGGCACGTCCCGCAATGCCATCGCGCTCGCCTTGATGATGAAGTCGTTCACTGAAACCTTGGCATCGTAGTCCTTCGCCAGGACCTTGCGAAGTGCGAGGATGTTATCCAACGGCACCTCGATGGAGGCGTAGAAGTGAGGCACCGTCGACTTGGACTGCGTCAATCGCTTCGATATGACCTTGCGCATGTTCGACGCGGGGGAGTCGGTGTAGAGATCGGGGGGGACGGTCGTCACGGATTCGGGGGGGTAGGTCCCGAGTATGGGAACGACGATGGCGGCGGCGGGAGGAGGAGGCGGAGAGGCCACGGACGTCGCGGCGACGGGAGCGGACGATGCGACGACACCGGGGGGGGGCACCGACGTCGATAGCTTCGCGGCCCATCCCTCCTTGCCGAGGAATTGTATCGACGGTCGCCTACCGGGCGCGGGCGCGGCCGAAGCAGCGGCCGCGGGAGGAGGAGTGGGAGGGGTCGGGACGACGACAGCGGCGGGGGGGGGCGCCTCCCCAATGGCCGGCGTGAAGTTGACAAACGCCCCTACATCCGCCGCGTCCTCTACTGTCACCATGATGGGCGATCCGCATTTCACCTCCCCCCCACCCTGACCCACGAGCAATTTCGCCACGACGCCATCGTCCTGGGCCTCGAAGTCCATCGATGCCTTATCGGTCTCGATGACCGCGAGTGAATCCCCGGCAGAGAAGGCATCGCCCTCGCTCACGTTCCATTTCGATATGGTGCCCGATTCCATCGTGGGGGATAGTGCCGGCATCCCGACGACGATGTGGTAGGGCAGATCCGCGGAGGCGGAGGCGAACGATCTAAACGATGACGCGAACGAGGTGGACTTCGATTTCGCAATGCCCGTCATCGTGCTAGACGTCGTCGCACACGTCATCCGCTCGGAGGTGTGTCCACGTCGTCGATCGGACGCCGGCCCTGCGAGGGAGGAGGAGGAGGAGGCGGGGCGGCGGCTAGTGGTGGTAGCGGGGCATGTCATCATTCGTCCCGCCGCGGACGATCTCGCGGAGAGGACGGCGCGTCGTGCGGCGGGGGAGGTGGCGGTGAACAGCATCATCATCGTCGTCATCATCCGTCTTGTCCGCCCTCGACTCGCCCTCTATTCCTCGATGATTTTGGATCGGCTTGTTGTAAGTTGTTGTTGTCGCTGTTTTTTTTCGCGGCGCGGGCGGCAGCATCTGTTTCGTTCACGTGGCTCCGTCACGACCAAACCTTCCTACTTACTTACTTTAACCAGCCTGATAGAAAGGAAACTTTCATGTGACCGTCACACTCGACGATGGCCACAAGACACGACGCCGCGACGCCAACGCCTTCATCATCATCATGTCGAATTCGGACGACGATGGACCCATCGTCGATCTGGAAAGACGGTGGTACCTCCTGATATCCAACCCCTCCAAGACCACCCACCTTGGCACGTTACTACGATGCGCGGCGGCATTCCGTGCGCATAAAGTGCTGCTCGTGGGATACGACAAATTCAATTGTCAGGGGAGCTTCGGATCCCATCTATTCTTGGACATACTCGTCTTCCCGTCGTGGGACGGAGTCGTCGAGTATCTGAGAAATGGAGGGGATGACGATGCCGACGATGCGCATCGTGGGATCGACGATGACGACGATGATGGCGCGAATGGGAATGACGATACGAACCAACGCGTCGGTCCGGGGGAGAAATGCGAAATGTCGCTACAGCGCCGTCGTCGCGATCCCATCGACATCGTCGGCATATTGGGCGCGTACGGGGGGGATGGGGACGGGGAATTGTATTCGCCAAATGGCATGGAGGTGTACGTGGGTCAGGATTCGTTCGTTTCGCCGATATCGCCGGAGGGTGCCGGCGAGGATGATGATACTACCGACGTTGAGACGACGCGCATGTTGCCTCACCGTTCCTACCCGATCCACACCCGTCCATTCAATTCGGACGCATGCTTCCTACTGTCGAGGGATATAAGGGGCATGCCCATTCCACAGGCTCGATTGTGTGCGGGATTCGTTCACGTTCCTCATCTCTCATACGACGACGATGATGTCGGATTGCCCATCGATCGTCCACCGTCACCACGAGATTCGGCGTCGAGAGAGTCGCAGGCGAACAACGACGCGTCTATTTCCACGACGACTCGAATAACCCAATCGAACCTGTTGGACACGGCGACGACGCTGTCGATAGTGCTACATCACTACACGGCCTGGGCCGGGTACGCGGAGCGAACCTTCGACGAGAATAGCAAGTTCGTGAAGGATGCGAAGCCGAACGCTCGACGACGTCTGTGTCGTGTCATCGGCGGGTACGATAAGGGACGGGATCGGGGCGGAGACGATGTCAGGGATGCGATGGACTCGATGACATTGTGGAACGAGACCTGTGGTGAATCGCAGGGCGGCGATTATTAGCAATGCAATACTGTTGATATGTGGAGGGTAAGTGAGTTTAATAATTAATTCACCCCACAGATGTGCTATGATGCTACTTTTTTATGATCAAGGAGCACCGAAGACGCGTCCCGTTATCAAAGCTACCGTAGCACAAATGACAAAGATGACTCTAGCTAGTTCTTTATTGAAATTCTACCTTTTCGTGCTAGTTTTTAGCTGCATTCTACATTTTTTTTGGTAGAATTTCCAAAACTCCAAGTGGGAGAGATGGGCTTTTTGGCAAGGCTTCTAGCCAAAATTACAAGGCGTGGTAGAAAATCCCCCCACTCTTAACAAGAGATGCAGGAAATTCTACCTTTTTTGTAGAGAAACCTAAGCTCCCATGAGTTACAAGTCCTCTGTATGCAGACGGGAAAATAGAGTCACGAGTGATCCCACACAACAACCAACCAACGAACAAAAAAATACATTTGACGATGACACGGACCGGGGGGGCAGGCCGTGAGCAACGGCCGCCGACGTCTGAGCGGCTTCCCCGGGGAAATGGACGCTCGCCAGAGAGGCGGGGAAAGTGCCAGGCGACTCGCCTGGCATGGTCTATGGTGGCACGGGTCTGCAGGGCACCGCATCGCGACGACAACATCGTCCCTTTCTCCTCCCATCGTCGTCGTCGATGTCATCGTCGTTACCCTCGGCCGCCATTGTCGACTACCACGCGGCGCACGACGGAGATGCTGATGTGGAGGAGGAGCGCGAATGCGATGACAGGGAGCCAGACGACTGCCGCGATGGGGAACAATGACGTCGTCGTGACAGGCTGTGGGCACGGCTGCGCCCGATCACGACTTCGATGTCGGCGACATCAACGTCGCGTCGGTCTTGTCATCGCTGGGTAAATAATGCGACAATCAGCTGGTTTGCGTTTGCCTCTGTCTCGTCGTAGAAATTTTGGTGGGTGGCAGCAGTGGGATACCACCGAGGTTCGTCGCCAGCGGGGATGGCAAAAATGCATCCCCTCCGTCGACGACGGATGCATTGTCGGCGGGTACAATGAGGTCCTTTGTGGACTATTGGTGGAGCGCCGGAGGATGCTCCGTGGGACCAAGTCGTCCTCTAGGCACGACGCTGTTGCCGGCGCATTGAGCGGTGGCGGCATTGTCGTTGGCCGGGGCAGCGGGGGGGTGGACAATGTGCTACCTCGCACGAAAGCGATAATAAAGTAGATGTAGAAGTTTATTGAGATAATAAATATTTGATAAGTTGTGAGCTCTAGATTTAGAATCTAGATGAGTGTGAATGCGAATGCTGATTTGGATATCAGATGGGTATTCTCATTCCAATCCCACGAGGTGTCACCNTTCCAATCCCACGAGGTGTCACCCGAGAGTTGTATGAGAACTAATATATTCTTATGAATCCCACTAACTATGATCAGTAGTTAAGCGGGCCTTGGTATCTACCGTACGTACTACAGATATGAGAATATCTATAATAGAGTCGATCACTTCTTACTGTTAGTAACAAGTATTAGGTAAGATCGACGTGCAGACCAAACGCTTATGTGACTACCCGACTAAGTCTACACAGAGGCGAGATGGGTACTGCAGTCCATTCATCTCTTTCTCTTTAAACTTTATTTCTTTTCGCATTACCTTCACTACGCAGGCAACGCAAGTCCAACGCATCAATTGAAGCTACCATCTAAGGAGGTGAGGGATTCCTTGAGTGATGATGAGGAAGGGCAGGTTAGGTGGTGACGACAGCGGCATCAGCCGCTCCATCAGCAACTCGCCAAGAAGGTCCCACCCGACCAAGAATAGCTTCACACTGGCTCTCATTCTTCTATTCTTCGCATCCCAAATACGAATCCTGTATACAAGCCTGCCGATAAAGTCACCGATGGCGACCATCCCACAAGAGCCACTAGTGCAAAATGCGGTGTACAAACATATCGTTGTTGCACATTGTACAGAAAATCTTAACTGGCTAAGTAAGTCAGTGCATTCGAGGGCCTGTTGCCTGTTTGTTCTGTTTCACCTGATCCATGCTGCGATCTTCTTTCGAAGGAAATCTCACAGTGTCCCTCTATGTGCCTAATATTTTCATGGCTATCTCTAGATCAATTGCACGCTTATGATGAATTGGCGTTCAGTATTTGCAAGATCCGCATTCACATCTATTCAAAATGTGGCGTGGAGGTGGATTTTGACCAAATCCAGGCAGTTGCTGGTTGCACCACTCTTCACAGAATATTGAACTTTGGAACTGAGGAATATGCTTACTTTCAATACATTCAGGATACCTACGATTATTTACCATCTTTTGTTTCATTCGTTCAGGGTGGTGGCCTCAGTGAAAATCCTCACTTGGTTTATGACCTCATGGGTGAAGAAATTCCAGGGCTAACATATAAAAGCTTGACAAGATTTAATATGGATGCATGGCACATGTTCGGCACAGATTTGAATGCTGAGGACGGCAATAAGACCAAAGAAGCTGAATTGATGGACAGCTATTTTCCTTATTTAAAGAATCAGTATACTTGGTTGACAAATTGGAGGGGTATGTTCACTGTGTCTCGCTCACGGATCAAACACAATTCATGGATTTCCTATGCGAGTATTAATGTTGAGATATCCGGAAGGAAATGTGAATCACAGAACTGCAATATGGAACCCCTTTTTGCTTCATTCTTTGGGTGCAACGCTGAATTGTACCTTGGCAAGTCAGGCTGCACCATGGGAGAATACACAAATCTTTCATATCCAGTCATTGAGGAAGATTACTTGAAAGATGGATGCTTGCAGAGCAGCTGCAGCAATAATAATACCCTCCCTGCCATGAACACTGAGTGGATCATTTGTGGAAGCAAAACAATGATGTTTTCCCGGAGTATATTGAACGGTGCTCTTATCTGTCTTGAGAGTGCGAATGGAACTACGCGTGAAACAAATAGGCAGTATTTGAGTGATTATATCCGTGGTGACACATCGTGGAACGCAACATTTTCCAATGTGACATGGAATCTAGGTCCACAATGGGCGAGACATGATGAGTATAAGTGGTCTTAGTTGGTGGGATGAGCCGTGTCTTTGTAATTACAGGAGAGGTGCGATGGACAAGACGAGTCCTTTATTGTTAAACAACCATTATTTTATTTTATTCGGAGCGTCGAAATTTCTCCCCCGTGGCGTTGTAAAAGGATTCAGTCATTGACCTTTCAGACGCGTTGGATCATTCATAGCCATGATTGAATGGATCTTAGTGTGATAACTGATATTAATGATGTCTATTAAGGTGGGTTTCGAACTTTTTTGCTCTACCAACCACATCACTCAGCATCTCCGATATCCAATGTTTCTCTCGTCAAAGCAAGTTTTACTCGAATTCGGATATGACGACTCGTCAATATTCATTTCCTCCGTCGTCATCAGAGATGGGGCCGCCGACGATCGGCATTGGCGTCACGAGCATGTACGCTCCCAGGAACAAGGTCATTAGGCCTAATGGGTGTAGTGCTCAACCGTGTGGTAGTGTATGGTACTCATGCAGCTCGCGGATATGACGAACGATACCACGAACATCGCAGACGAGTATGTGGCATCGTATCTTTTCATGCATGCCGAGAGGCAAAGCAGCCCCGAAAAGGATGTGAGCATAGCCAGGAGGGCGAATAAGAAGAATGCCGACGGTAGGCCCATTGGGGAGTTGCCGGTTCGTTTGGCGTATACATCTAATATTGTCAGTGCATCCTTGAGGAAGTTTTGAAAGACGGTGATGCTGAAGAAATGCATATCAATGAAAGCGGCGGAGCGTGAACGTGCGGACAGATGAAAGGCGCAATGTAGGAGAAAGGGCATATTGTCCGGGACCGCGCTAAAAAAAAAACGTACCTTCCACCGACGGATCCCCATGCCACCTTCTTCAGGAGCGAATCGTTCGGTAATGTCCATATGAAAATTCCGAGTTGGGCAATGTACAATGTCATCAAGACGATGAATATTCGAAATGCCAGATCTTGGTATGATGAAATCTAGATGGGAATGAGAATGATGCAGAATGTCAAGCAACATGGAGGGGGGGGGATGGGTAAGGATTCCTCATTGTAGTTGGCACGTATGATGCGATGAATCGATTTTTTTCTCTCGAATCGAATCAAATAGAATCGAATCAAATTCCTTCCTTCCTCTTAGGATGCCACGGGTGCGCATCACCAAACTCACCACATCGTCCATATTCCCATCCTCGCCACTCGTATGATCCCCGAACAACGCGACCAGGATCTCTCCCGCCACGATCAATCCGCACGCCACCTTCTGATCACGGTTCGGATGCTCGTCAACGGAAATGCCCGAGAAAAGCACGATCCAAACCAGCGTTAGGCCGGAGAAGGGCGCCAATATCGATGGATTCGCGTACCTCATCGCCAATACGCAGCATAGCGGGTTCAGAAACGACATCCCGATCATCCCCGAGACGTACAGTAGCCACGAATATCGTTCCGACGCTTGCGAATTCATCGATGACACGGTTCGTCGATGGCGTCGTCTCTCGCGGCCGCGTCCCCCGCCGCCGCCGCACGACAACAATGGCGAATGTTGATTCATAGGGGAGGAGGCGATTGCGGCGGGGGAGGGGGGGGATGCGACATCGACCTCGAGCGGCGAGAGCTGACGCGCGTCGCCTTCGTTCTCGTGATACGTATCGTCGTGGTCATCGTCGTCGTCGTTCGGCCGTTGATCGAGCATGCCATCCCTCGCCCCGTCGCGTTCGCGTTCGCGTTCGCCGATGGTCGAAATCTTCCTTCGTCTGGCATCGATGAGCCCTGGAGACGTTTCGGTGCGTGCGCGCACGAGCATGTCAGGGGTTTGTGAATGAGGAGAGGGATGTGGCTACCCATCCATGTCATTCTCGAAGCGAATCCAAGCGCGCGAATCCACTCATCATTTACGGCGATCGATTATTATATAACATATCGACGAGAACTCACACGATTTGCGTATCGAAAGCTTCGACGCCCCCCCGATCATGGACGCCAATACCGAGAGGAGGATCCCCCGGATCCAATCGTGGGCCGTTACCATCACGGCATTTTCCGACATCGTTCGATGTCGATGCCCAGAACGTCACCCCGTTTGCCCCTCCTGCGTATTTTATTATGGTGACTGTTCATCGTTGAGAATCTCCATCCCCCCTCTCTCGATATGGAAAATAATCGGAGACGACGCGTGGTGGGAGATTCCGTACGTACGTAGGTAGGTACAGTGAGGAAACAACATTCCCGCCATTCATTTTCGCCCAAAACCATGAAATCGCCTCCTCCGCGCTCCATCCTTTTTGATTCGTCCCCATCGTCCCGCCCCATATCATCATCATCGTTCCCTGCCCCTATCTCTCTCTCTCTCTCTCTCTCTCTCTCTAGAGCCTCCTCGCTCCCTCGCAAGGACGAACGTCGCCCCTGCCTCCTACTAACTCTCTTTCTCTAGATATATCACCGAACCGACCATGGAGGAACCACCGAGGATCGACCGTATCATTTCCTCGCAGGGGGTCTCCCTCGATGACGCCGCGTCGCTGTTGAAATCTTTCCTCCTCAACATCGATCAATACCACGGCCATCATCATCATCATCGTCGTCGTCATCGCGACGACGTCGACGGGGAGCGCGACATCGGCGATTCCTCATTATTATTCGACGAGACACTGACCGATGAGACGTGGCCGACGACCATCGCGAATACCAACGACGGGGGGGGGAGGGGCGCGAATAATGACGTCGTCGCGCGCAGGACGTGGCAGGAACGGGAGGAGGAGGCCCTCATCGCCCAGATGGATCAACTCGCGGCCGGGAATGATTCCGCCACGGGCGTATCCGACGACGTATTGGAACGGCTCGGGATGATAACGAGGTCGATATGCGCCGAGGCGGGGGGGAGGCCGTTGAGCGCGAGCGGCGTTAGGATGACGACGGCAATATCGAATGGGGACGGTCGCGAACCGACGCGCGACCTCGAGGGGATGGGAGGGCGGAATGACGATATCGGGGATGACGATTTCCCCGAGGAGGCGGGAGGCTCTGTACCGGAAGAGCGCCGGCGGCGGGGGCTGCAGCTGGAGCAGCAGGAACGACCACGGGAGGAAAACATGGTAGTCAATGCCACCACCAATAAGGACAAGAAGAAGGAAAAGAAGGCGAAGAAGGCGGCCAAGAAGGCAAAGAAGGACGCGAAGCGTAAGGCGAGGGAATTGGATGATAGCTACGAAAAGAATGACTCGAAACGTGCGAGGGTGGATACTTGAAGCGGGAGAGAATAATGACATCCCCTCAAATGAAGCAGAATTTACTGTTAGGATAACAAGAGATCACCTGACTTTTTCCGCCCGAGTGTAATAGTATACTTGAGGCCGGCACATTACTTTGCGGGCGGGACAATCCCCTGTATCCGTTCCTTTTGCCATGCGACTGACGGCTGAATTGTTGCCAGCTTGTGTATCGTTAGTAGAATGGTCTCTGGACGAAACCGGACCATGCGATGTAAGAATAAATCAGCAGGATTGAAGTTGATGAGTGTTAAAGATGCTATCATCGCTTCTTGTTCCTCTTGTTGGACTTCCCCCTGGCCTCGCCGCCATGCAACATGGACGCAGCGCTCATCGCGGCGCCGGCAAAGAAGGGGTTCTTGGATGGCAAAGCGTTTGGATCGAAGGCTCCGACGCCAGCGCCCATGCTGGAGTAGTAGTCGAACGTACCTCCTCCTTTCCCACCGGCACCACCACCACCGGCAGTGTTGGGCTTCTTTTGCTGTTGTCCGTGATGTCTCCCCTCCTTCTCCGGGGGCTGCGGACAGCCATGGACTATCGCCAGCGATTCCGCGTCCTTCTTATCCTTCACCCATCCCATCTTGATCATTAATTTGATATCTCCCTCCTTACCGGGTGGAGTCCTCTGACGTTTCCCGCCACCGCGAGATGCGATGATCGCCTCGGCCACTTCTACGTCATCCTCCTTGAACGCTTCGACTTCCTCGGTGCCGTGCTCCGGAAGCCGCAGGAGTTTCGAGATGGAAATCTCCTTCCCCATGCGGCGATTCGCGTTGCTGAGATTGTATATCTCCCGCATGCTCCTGGGGATGACCATTTCGTCTTCCTCCGGATTATCGTCCACCGATGCGTCGTCGTTGACTTGCTTGTCGTCGCACGCCGAATCACCATCGTCCTGGTCTCTATCAAAATCGACGTCCTCCAACTGCGGTATGGGACGGATCAAGTCAATCAAGCTGAAACCGCGACCGAACTTAGCCGTCGTGCCAAGCTCGTTTAGTTTGGTAAGTTCTTTCCGGACGAAGCTGGCGCTGCGCTTTGCTACCTGAATTTCCTCATCAATCGACGCACTTCCAACGGCGGCACGGGCGGTACCTAGACCGTCCGTGGAGGCCCCTCGATGAAATGGTTCTTCCACTTTGGCGGTTGATATGCCCTCCGGAGATGGCGAGGACAGCACGATGCTGTGCGACGAGCAAAGAATCGAGGAATACCCCTCATTGGCTGCATCGACGTCTAAAAAATTACGCTCGCTCTCGTCGTCGTCCGACTCGGACATCCACCCCGCTTGCTCGTAGAGTGCTTCGCTTCCGAGGATCGGACTTAACATCTCTCGACTGCGACTGGGGGTGGGAACCGGCACGTTCGGCTCACTCGCGACTGTTGTTGCTCTCTTGGACGGCGAGTCCTTCGCCCCCTCCTTCGCCGCATCATCAGGAGTAGAAGACGACGATGTCGTCGATTCCCTGATGGCATCCAATATCTCCTGACTCCTACGCATCACCAATGGCGGGAGCGGATTCACCAGCCTCTGCAACGCCGTCACCGTCGCCGGTCGATTGCTCGCGATGCGCAGGAGCGCCGGGTTCTGGCATACGTACTGCACCGACTCGTCCTCGATCCGGGCCGTTACGTCCCGCCAGTCGTACAGAGATTTCAACGCGGCCTCCTGTTGGGACGATAGCTCGGACGTAACCCTGCCCCTTCCGCGGCCGCCGTTCCTATTCCCGTCCATGATGGTCAGGTACCCCATTGGACGAAATGGCTCCTTGTCGTACCTTATCAGGCATACCCGCTTGCTCCTGTCCAATACCGACTCAATCGAAACATCGCCACCGACCGAAGTCGACGAACGACGGACGAGCTCCAACCTGAGCTGATCATATACGTCCAACAGGTATCGCGTATCCGACACGGCATAGCTCCTCATGTCGTCCGGTAGCGGCCTCCTCCTCCAATCGCTAAGCTGGTGGGATTTGTCCGAGTCGAACCCGACGTATTTACGCAGCAGGTACGCCAGTCCCGCCGAGGGGAATTTCAGCGCCCGTGCGGCCCGTCCGGTATCGAAGAGGTTGACGACGTAACATCCGAAGTCGCGCTGTAACCACGGCACGTCGGAATCCGCTCCGTGCATCACCTTGACTACGTCCGGGTCGGATAGGATCGGTCCAAGGTATTGGGGTATTACGTGGCGAAGGGCGAGGGCGTCTATCAGGAAATCGTATCCCGTGGACACGTCCGATGATCGTTTTATCGTCTTCGGCGAGGTGGTCGGTCGACCCTCGCAACTACCGCCATTGCCCCCCCCATCGCCGTCTTGTTCGGGGATTGGCGACGACGCGTTATCATTGGTACCGGGCCGGCGTATGCTAAGCTGGATCAGGCATACGTATCCCGCGAACGTACGATGGGAGTGAGCCTCCAGATCCAACGCGATTTCCCTCGAACCGCCACCCCCACCCTCGCCCTCGCCCTCGCCCTTGTCGTCATCGTCGATGTCGTATATCCGCGCAACGAGCCTCGCCAGGTCGTCCTCGGTGGATATCCACACCCCGTCATCGTCCTCCCCTTCCCCCCCCTTGCCGTCGTGATTAGTATTGTCCCTCGCGATCTGCTCGGGACTTTTGGATACCAATTCGGACACGTCAAGCTGCCATTTTCGATACTCGAGAGATTCGATCTCCTCCCGGTAGGGATGATCGAAATGATACGACGGCGCGATCATGTCCGCGGTGTACCTACGTCGCGTTACGTCGTACCCCCCCCCGTCGTTGGCATCCTCGCCCAGCCCCCCGCCGCCACCGCCGCCCAAGGATAATCCATCGCGACGGTCCAATCCGTGTCCCTCCCTCCTGTACGTCCCGTCGTCCACACCTCTCCTCTTGACGTCGTCATGGACGATGTAGGGGACGAAGGGAGAGGTTCGATCGTTCTGTACCGGACGGGACACGAATCCCATATACACGTCCTGCGGCCTCTCCATGTCGACCAATGCCGACTTCATACGCATGTGCGATCCATGGGCATTCATCCGCGCCATGCGCGAGGCATTCGCCATCGCCGACAGCGCCGACATGGACGTGCCCGCGCCCGAGTCGTCGTCGTCGTCGTTCGCGGCGCGGGAGGAGGCGGATGCGATGTAGGACGAGACGCGATCGTACAATGCATCGCACGCGTCCGCGCATTTCTCCCATAGCTCCGGGTCGTCGAATTCGTACGACGTGTCGTCGTTTTGGCGATCGACGTCCCCGTCGTCGCAGTCGTTTTCGTTCGAGTTGCCCCCGTCGTCGACTGTGTCGTCGTCTCCCGAATATCGGGAGACCCCCCTGAGGGCGCGACATAGCAGGGACGACAGGGAGGTCCGGGCATCGGCATTTAATGCCGCGAATTCAGGAAGGGACATACGAAAGGAGAATTCATCGTCGTCGCATTCTGCATCGTCGTCGTCGTCGTCGTCGTCGCATCGAGCTCGTCCTCCCACTTCGTTCTTTTTCTCCTTCTTCTCCTCCCGGGCGAGAGGCAGGGAGCCGACCGAACGTGCGCCTAGTGCGAGGGAGGCTAGGAGACGCGGGAGGGAGGGCGGGTCGTCGTCGTACTCGACGTCTTCGTCGTATTGATCGTCGTCGCGATCGGCCATGATTGGTGAAAGAATCAGGCTGGTACCGCTCAAAAAAACTGTCCGCGGACAGTAGTTTGGAGGGTGACCGCCTTTCTATGGGTTTTTATGAATGGTGACGCGCCAAAACTTTCGTCTGTCCATCACCCCGATCAACTCCTCGAAATTCTACCGGTAGGTAGTCACAAGAAGACGAAGAACGATCATGGCGAAGTCTGCCAGCGCGTTCACCGGGGGCAAACTCAACCTCAAGGGTGACAAGAAAAAGCCAAGGAAGAAGACGAAGAGCTCGAAGCACGGGGGAGAGTCCAGCGGAGAGGGCGATAAGATCGCAGCAAAATCGTCATCGGTATCGTCGACCCGACGACGGGAGGAACGATCCGACCATCAAGCATCGTCGTCCGGCGAGAGCGACGACGATGGAGAGCATCGCGATGACAAGAGGAAAATTCGCGGTGATGACAGAGACGATGAGGATCTAACCGCCGCCGAGAGGAGGTCACTGAAATTTAAGCATCAACGCGAGAGGAAGGAAATGGAGCAAGTTGTCAGGTGTGTGGGCGCGTTTACGACATGTATATCCTGTTGCATGTTCTGTTTGATATCTACGATTTATATTATCCGGAGTGCCCTGTGTTAACTTATTCATATCGCACCCTTCTTTGTCTACTCGCAAAATTTTCGTAATCTCTCGTCAGCATGAGTCACCGTGAGCGCGTGGAGCAATTCAATGAAAAACTCGGAAAGCTAACGGAGTTGAATGATATCCCGCGCGTTAGTGCCGCTGGTAATGGATAGAGATGGATGCCTTACTGTATGTGGGGCTATTTTGGGGTTCATGATAGGAAATCAACACGTTTCAATATATATATAATCTTGTATCAGGTGTTCATTTATCGCTATTTCAAATATACGATCTCTTATTCTCAGTTTCGGGGTTGAGATGGTAATTCGGGATGAACTTTATCCCTCGTGTTGTGTACTCATTTGAAGAGGACATCCGATTGGTACCTCCGCGAATTCCCACTCCTCCTCAGATGATTTAAGTCGCGTGGATTGTTTTTTTTTGCTGGGGTGGGGGGGGGGGGTTAATTCAAGGGTCGATTGCCTGGCTAGATCTCAAAACGATGCATAGCAGCGTCCCTCCCATTTTCCTGTTTCAGACTCCGTGTCATCTAAACACTAATCCCCCCTCCCTCCCTCTTGCTCTCGTAACCTCTCCTGGGAGCAGTCGGGCCACACGAGTGGAGCTGAAGAATGAATAGGGAAAGAGGGCTCTTCTAACATCCACCATGTACTCATAGCACCCAGATGGAGGGATGGCAGGTATGCTACAGCGATGGCACTGTGGAGGTTACAATAGGGGGTTCTTGCTCGTTTGGTGGAAGCTAGATGGGGGACAATTGTTTGTATCTCAATAACTATTGAAGTACCATAATATGGTACCTTTTGGTAGAATATATTCAATTTTCAGGCCTGAGTTATAGAAACACCATACTTAGTACGATACATTGTAATCTTGACGATGGTAGTCGCCACCCGGATTACATCATAAACATGGATCAGACACCAGTTTATCATGCTATGAATGTGCGCTCTACCATCGAGCACATTGTCGCGAGGACTGTGAACATGAGGACGTCCACCGGGGACAGCAACCGTGTGACTGTCGCTGCAACAATCACGGCATCTGGGAAGATTGTACCCACGATGGTTGTCTTTAAAGGTGAGTCATCTAATGACAATTTAATCAATCGAGAAATTTACTAACATGTGTATCGTATCGTGTTCGTTTCACAGGGAAGAAGGATGGGGTGATCGCAAAAAATGAGCTCCCCACCCTCCCGGCCGGTCTCGTCTACTGCTGCCAGGAAAAGGCATGGTTCAGCCAAGACATCATGCTTGATTGGATCGAGGTTGTCCTCAAGCCTTACATCGCCAATGTGCCTCCGGGAATTGTCCCCATTCTCTTCTTGGACTCATTTACGGTCCACAAGATGGGATGCATCGTCAACGCAATTCAAGCCCTCGATGTCGAGGTGGATTTTATCCCCCCCGGATGCAGCGGCATGGTTCAGCCAGTCGACATTGGCTATAACAAGCCATTCAAGGCAAAGGTGCACCAACAGTACCGTAATTGGATGCTCGCACAGGACCCCGACAAGCCAACACCTGCTGCCAAGCGTCTCGATATCGTGGAATGGATTTTGATGGCGGAGCGCAACATCAAAGAAGCATCGATCAAGAACTCTTGGAGGAAGACTGGATTCTCCTGGTTCCCTCGCCTTCCTAAGGCAATCAAATTCATTTGATCTATCGATTCTATATTTATATTAAAAAGCGTAGTGATAATCTAACAAAATGACACTCTATTGCATTAGATTAGTTTGTTTAATAGTATTATTAAGAAGATCGCATGATTGATGATAATAATTATTATTTTTACATCTACGATATCCCCAGATGAGCACCACAATTCCCAAGGATCTTTGCCACCGCGCATCCTTCGTTGCGATACATTTTTCGTCGCTTCACTTTTGATCTACAGCTGTCACTGTGACCTAGGCGGGTGGATAACTTTTCCCCTGAAGTGAAATGTTACGAGGGAATGTGAAGTAGCATGTAGTTCAGGTCAGGAAGAGAAAATTATGAGCTTAT
>JALLBA010000471.1:0-18875 GCA_036939675.1 Cyclostephanos invisitatus
ATATTAGGATAATCTTTACACCTACTCTAAGCTCACAATTATCACTCTTAACTTTTAGTTGCTTTACTCTCGTCTACCCGAGGTAACGCACTGTAATTACAGCTATATCTCACCGAGAGACAAGCGAAAGGACCAACAGTACTGTCAGCCAAGATGGCCAGTATCTTTGAGAAAGAACCCATTTTCAGCCACGAGAGGCTATGGGATGACACCACAAAACTCCCAGAAAAGTACAAGTTTTCTGGTAGGGCCGGGAAAGCTGAAGTCCATGTGGACAGCGGATCCCTTGGGATGGAGTTCTTCTACGAGAAGACCCTCCCAGATTTCGTCCAGGCAGCTACTAAGCTGGACTGGGACTGGTATGAGACTTTCTCCCAGTTCGAGAATGTTCTCGAGGGCAGCTACAAAACTGCCTGGCGCGAGGTCGTGAGAGACCACTTCTCTGACCCCGCCGCCATCGTCGAAACCCAAAACGACGAAGCCGGCTTTTATCGAGCCGTGCGCATTTTTGTCTGCACTATTCTCGATAGTGAGACGCCCCGAGACGTCCAATACGTCTATTTGGCCCCGGGCGGGGACCACCAGATCCGGAAGGACCTGTTGACGGCGCCGCGCGACCACGCGCGCCGTTTTAAGGAGATGCTCCGCATCGCGGAACTCCTCCCCCCCGGCGAGACGCCACCGCCGAGCGAAAAACTCGCGGTTCAATGGTACTATATGACGTACCACCGCGCCGATCGTGCCGAATACGTCAAGTCGGGCAAAAAATTGTCCGGCGAGACCATTGAAAGGCGTGCTTTCAGTCGCTTTTTGCTCAACGCAAGAACGACGGCACGCTCGAAAAGTACGAGGTCGAGCGGCTGCGTAACTGCGCCAAGCGGACGCTCACAAGCGACCTTCGTGAGAAGCGCGAGGCACGCCACTCGAACCACGCTCGTCGCAAGACGCGCGAGTGCAAGTCGATCGCACCGCCGAGGCAGCGACGATCGACGCAACGACCATCAACGCCGCACCAGCTATGACCAATCGGGACGCGATGGACGCAGCCGATATGACAACCAACCGAAACGCGGAGACCGCAGCGGTGGAGGTGATCGCGGGAGGCGATGCGACGGCGACGACCGTGGAACGGCGCTGGAGAGAAGGTCGTGGAAAAAAACAGCGATAATAAAAAAGAGCGACGCGACGACCGCGATCGACGTGACGACCGCGATCGTCGTAAAAAAATCGAAGCGCACCACGCCAACAATCGCTACACGAGTAGCGACAACGACACGAAAATCGTCGACAAAAATACAGACGACGACGACGATGTCAGCAATTTGTTTTTCATGATGTGCCCATTTGCTGTGCCCTTGAAGATGATCATTGCACGCAAGTGGCACTACACATGAGAGCAGCAGCGGCTCAGTGCGTGTCGTTTGTTGACTTATGCATGTTGATGGTTTTTGCACCCTTTTCTGAAGAGTCTTCAAGCGGTGGTACAAAAACCAAAGGGGGGTCTGATCTGTGTTGAATATGTACCGTTTGTCATGGTGCAGACCAACAAGTGATGGACGAGTCGCCAGGAGAAAAACCAATGCCTCCCCAGCAACAATGGCTGGCACTCGGGTCGCCTTGTTGGTTTGCATGCGGTACACATATGCGAACCTCCTTAGCCAGCGTTGTGTCACCAGGAATTTGGCATTGAATGACTTGTTGATGAAGTCGGGGCCAATGAACTTATTTGCCTTGTTCCACATGACGTGTGTGATGGAGATGCAATCCCCTGTTCCTGTTTCTCGAACAACCAAGCATGGAGTTGGTCTTGCACAGCTTTGAGCTGACCGACCGGACCAGTCCCCATGCGTAAGCTCTTGCTCGTGATCTTTGTCTGCTCAGTCAACTTATTGACCTGCTTGCACCACCAAGAAAATACATTCTGAGGGACTTGTATGTCAAGATCATTTTTTCTCTCAGAAGTACGGGTCACGCTAGCTGAGCGAGCGCATACTGAACAACCTGACACTTTTGGAGAACAGAGGTGCTGCCAATCTTTCAGGATACACAAGTACGGGGCATTTGAGTGGAATGTTGGCTGGATTTTATGTTAGAGAGTGGATTGTGGAGACATCTGTGAGGGAGGTTAGGTTGCATGTGTTCAGGTGCGTGCCGCTGTTTCGAATTGAATTGACCTAAACTTGACATAGGAATAGTAATATGGTCATGTGTAGAGGAAGGAGCCGATTTGCCTATATTAGACGTGACCGCGGTATGTCCCCTTTCGTTCCCTTGAAGAAAAACTATCTTTGGGTTAAGCCTGTTATTACCGATTTAGACTTTTGGCTGGAACATTTGGTGATCCTTAACAGCTTTACAGCTATGGTCGCATATATGCGATCATTTTTTTTAAGCTTCTGAAAAAAATTATTTCTCCACCAATTTTGGACCCCTCAGCCACTGAAGGGTAATGCCAACTAGCTGAGCTCTCTGGCTACAACTATGTCCACTTTTCCCTTTACGAAGCTTGTTGCTTTGATGAGCTGAATAAAGGGTCCATTTTGGGTCCCAAAGTTGATGCAAACAACTAGAAAAAAAGTACTCCTACTATTGTATGATAATTGCTAGCTATAATCTAGTTGTGCCATTGTGTTTTCATAGTACAATGACGACAACGACCATGGCATCTGCTGGACTGATACGGCGCAAGCACTTGCCCGGTGGTGTTGTTTAGGGGCTTGGCATGAAGCTAACGATATGCTGCATTGATCGATCTGACTTGCATTGTATCAATCTGGCTGCATGGTCGTCACATTTGCCATCGATTTAATTACATTTTTTTACATCATAGATAATAGAGTAGCTAATAAATTAATTGATTCTCTAACAGTTAATAGATTTAGTTAAATTGCTTTGATCTCCCCCCCCCAACCCTTCTTCCGCATCGGGTTTGTGCTGGATTGGGTGTAAGTATTAAATACACACCACTGACACCCTGACGAAGGGGTGTTCAATTATACTTTTCAAATCCTTGGGATGTCAGGAAGATTTGAGTCCATTTTAGACCACATCGCCGACCACCTACGACGCCTCTCCAATGCCCCATCATTCTGGCTTACGCTCATATGAGCTATGACTGCATCTGGTGTCATTAAAATATGGTGCCGACGATCAATTGACTCTCTTGTGACATGGTCCTACATGGAATTTATTTGCTCACCTCACATTGCCCGACATCGCTATGTAGCTTTTGCAGACAACGAGAGTCAATGATGGTTTTGTATGAAAGTGGGCGGATGACAGAGTAGGCTGAGGAATAAAATATGGGTGATAGGTGATAAGTGATAGGTGCTAAGATTGAGCAGGAACAATGAGGAAGGGAGAGGATGGGGTAGTCGTCATCAGAGAGTGGAGGGAGAGGGATTTAGGGGGGCAGAAGGACAGGTGGGGTGATCACGATAAGAATTGCAGCATCTAATACGGCCTTGATGACAACAACATGCACAACTGAGGGCGGCGACAAGGAGGATGATGCAATACGTCGACCGGCGGCAGCAGCTGTCTTCACATCCCCTCGTCCTCCTTCTCTTTGCATGCATTACCCCGTACTATTGTGTTGGCTTCTACTATTGTGGTGGCTTGAACAGTGGCATGGGTGGCTAGGTTATGCATTCCTTTTTCTGTTCCTGTTTCCTGGACCCTCCCAAACACAGGAATCCTGCCAGGAATTCCTCTTTGTTCCTCCAAAAGGAACCCCCAACAGAATTATAAGGAATTTCTGGCGGTCTGCCCATGCTTTTTTACTTCTCCTAACAAAAGCAAGGTGCAAGGACAGACCATTCCTTTTGTTCCTGTGTTTTGCAGGAATGTAATTCCTGCAGGAATTCCGGGGAATCCTGCAGGAATGCACAACCTAGATGGGCAGTCACCACCTCCCAGCACTCATTTTGTTTTTTTTTGGTGGGAACAAAACTATTTCCCCGCCATGACAGAATCCTACAGGGACAACGTAGGAACTAGAATGAAACATGTTACATGTCAATTCATTTTAACACAAAGACCTGATCGTTTCGAATTAACCATTGATGTGATGAGGCTCCCATCTATTTTGGCTAATCCCACACAGCATAATATTGAACGGATGGTTGCCCGCAACTTTTGTTAGTAACACCTATCAAGACCAGAAGTTTGATGAGGGTTATGATTAGGGTTATTGCGAAGACTGGCCATTGAAAAAAACATTCACTGAGGAATCAGTACTGATTTAGTTCCTAAGTTGGATTATATGGGAGATGAGTCCGCCTACAGTTTTGGGAGTCGGTGCGGTGCCCAGCCATTGTCAAAATGAAGAGGTGGATCAGAATCGATGGCTAACGCCAACTACAACTAGGTAACACGATATTGGTGAAATTAGAGCTATGGGAATTAGTTATAGTATTTAATAAAACATTTTGGTCTGCCACTAACTTATGCCTACGCTACGCTTCGGCAAAGTGTGGCAGGTAATTCGCCATTTCGGGGTATTGTTTTTTGCAATTTAAGTACCTCTAAAACAGTTATATCAAATTTCGTCACCACGCGGCAAATATTGAGACCCCATATTCTTCCCCATGTAAATATGACCACCCCAACAATGTTCCCAGTGGACAAAAAAACTCGAGCACAAAAAAAAATCGTCTTCAACAATGTATTAATTCCTTCGACGGATGCATGTTATCTCACGATCGCTAGTTATGGGTTAGTTATGGTTTTTTTGGGGGGGCGCTTACGGGTCCCTACCCGACGCTGCGATTTGGTGGTGCCTGCGGACGGGGGGGTGGGGGCGTTCGAACAAGAAAATACGCGGGAAAGACACCAACGACGCGACGAACGACCGACCCAACCTTGCTTGGTACGATAGCTCTCTTGGTCGCATGCTCTTCGCGCTGTGTTCTTCCGAAGTCTCTAATATTCATCTTCACTCTGTCCTCCTACCTCCCACCACGCTTTCAACTCCGCTTCTGGAAGTCTTGGGACGCCATTCACCATGCCGGCGAGGAGTAAGAGTGCTATCAACGGAACGACGGTAGACATCAGCAAGCTCGCAAGAGAGATTCAAGCCGATGTCGCGAAGTATCGACAACACAAGGCCGAAGATGGAATGAAAAAGCGCGCAATTCATTCGAGTAAGTAGTGACTGACCCCTTCTTCTCCTCATCTCTGCTTGGGCGCCGTGCCGAATATAAATTAACGCCTTTCACCGCTCGAATCGGAAAGGCAAAGACTATGACGAATTTCGAAATTTCGTATCGGTATCGCAGTTGAAACCCATGTCCGGGAGCGACATCTCGGGTCTATTCAATGGTTCGACTGCATCAATCGCGAGAGGATTAAGCAATGCAGGGGGGATGAATCGAGGAGGGCAATCATCCATCGGTGGGCTCGAGAACATCGTCCAAATGCGAAAAGGAGCGTCGAATCCTTGGATATCCGAGGCAAACGTGGACAAGCGTCTAGAGTCACTTTCTTTGGGATTCGCACCATTGAATAATGTGAATGGGGGAACAGTTGCGAGCAACAGTAAGAAATCATCAAGATCTTTTGATGACTTTTTGAAGGAGTGGAAGCGCTGCTGCCCAACGGCAAAAGCAACGTTGTTATTCCTGACCAGAATCGACTCCAGTAGACCGTTGGAAAATCAGTTCATAATCCGACCCAATGTGATGTGCGAGGAGTATTTCTCAGCTGAAATCGATAGTGACATATTGGGTGACATCGTTGCGGCACTACACATTCTGATAGACGTGTATGAAGCCGTCGAAATTCCATCAGCTATTGTGAGTAAGTCCGGTGAATATGACAGCTGCAAAGAGGCTAACGGGACGGCAGAGCTACTGTCATCTGAGGTCAATGTTTTGCATTACATACACAATTGGCTGAATGCTCTTTCGTCTTGTGGGAGGTTCAAGCTGAGTATTTCCTTTTTAATGCCGGATCAACGAATAAAATTGAAAGCTTTGACTCGTTGGGTCGCAACGAGGGCCGCCGATATCACGATTGCGGAGAACGAAGACAGAGCTGCCGTCAACGAGCTAGTGCGAAAATATTGCGAGGCATTATGTGTATCTATCGAGTAAATAAGAATATGTCATTTATGTGACTTCACGCTCTTCGGACAACTCGGTAGGGGAAAGTAAAGCGTAAAAAAATCATATGAGCAGTGTTTGACATAAATTGTGATGTTAGAAGTAATAAAAATCGGCGGTCGGAACACAGTCGTTAGTTCATTTAGTATCTGGGATACGCCCAAAGATGTATTAATTTTGCTGCAGCTCACACGACCAAGAATTTTTTTTCTGTAGACACAAACGAGACAATGCCAGCATCTACCTGAGATCAGTGTCTCGAGTTCAGCATAACAGTCATGACCCGAGCCAACTATCTTACCCATGACACTAAACGTTATCTCAAGTAAACTTCTTCACAACTGGCAAAATGGCCTCCTCGAAGTCCAATTCCGACATGTCAGTGGCGTTTATGTGGATCCCCACGCCAATAAGAGCGGATTTGAGAGCCTCCTTAGACCCAGAGTAGAGCATCTTCGGTCTGACGGGGGCTGTATCGGGATTCCAGCTGATGAAGACAATCTTAGACGTGGGGCGGCCATCAGCTGTTTCGAATTCAATATCAATCAAACCATAGCGGCAATCGTTTTCGGGAAGATCCTGAACAAAATCATCGAATGTCTTGTTCCGTTCGCCAGTCTTCTCAATTACAATTGTCTTTTTATCCTTGATTACATAGATGAAGTAACGGAGCTTGAATGGCTCCTGCTGTAATTTGAACTTAGTGAATGATGTGGAAACATCGCTGGAAACTTCAACACCGGTAGACTGGTAGAGATGCGGCGGACACAGAGTCAATGAGGATACGAAAATCTGCGGCCGGCATTTATTATTGACAAAGCCAACAGAGTCATTCAAATATTCGCGATCTAAAAATAATTTTCATGTTCCGTAATGAAAAAGACCTGACGAGATTGATCTCGATATGATCGGTAACCGCAGGAGTCGGCCGCATGAGGTGAAACACGCCTCGAATCCTAGCCAAAAAAAAGGATACAACAAAGTCTCCCCCCCAATGAAAAAGAGTATCCATATCCCTAGCGCAAAAGAATATTCATATGGATCACGATATGATATGTCCCATGATAATTTTCGCCAGACCAAATGCGGGCGGAACTCACCATGGTCGCCGTCTTTGTGATATGCAGCAGTTGTATCTTTTGTGGTAGGAAAAACGACATACGACGGCAGGTAGGTGGCCGGCGGCGGTGGAGCAACGACCCTTATTTGCGTATCGCCAAAAGGCGGCATTACGTGCATGCTATTTTTAGCGAGTTCTGATTGGTCGCCGACGTACAGAAGACAAAAAACAAATACAAAAAACGCCACTCTATTGTATGAACCAAGAAGACGCTTTTGTGCCCATGTTATTTGGCAATTGAGAAAAAAAATCTGCTTAGTAATAGAGGGGAAAAATAAGGTTCCTCTCTCATTACACCTTAATTATGCCTTAATCATAAGTAATCCCAGCAGTATCCAGCAATCCCTCCAAATACTTAATCCGGGCATCAGCCGTTTTCAGATTCAGGCTTAACGTCCCCACACTCAAAAACTTCTTTTTTGCCATGCCATTCTGTGAATCTGCCTCGACGGGGTTGAGACTTTCTAGCTGAGGCCCCTTACTTGAACCTCTCCACCATTCCTCACCCGTATGCGCCGGAATCCCACTTGCCGTATTAGGGAATATATCTGGCTGGAAGCTGTCAGACTTGCGCGGCACAAAAAATGACAGAGGCTGTATCCCCGACTCATTCGTAACCTTAAGCAACCGTGCAGATTCACATTTCATTATGTCAAGTCCGCGCTTTGGAACCATGCACACACCTTTAAGAGCAGTCTGAGAGCGGAAACCTTCATTCAATCTGTGAAAGAATGGTGTCTCATCCTCAAACTCACAGACACGGATGTTTCCATCCCCCTTGCCACAAAGATAGACAACATTAGTGTCAACATCAAACATCGGCATCAAAACTCCCGCGGCAGTATCAATCCTCTCGATGTGAAGTGGCCCGTTATCCAAATTTCGAAGATCCCATATCTTCACCTCCCGCCCCGTTGCCTTGGAATGCCCAGTGGTCAGAACTTTACCAGATTCCCCCATGTACACTACTTTGACTCCCTTGACGCCATCATGCGCCTGTCTGATCATAGCTGTGACCCTAGAGGCCCGCGCTTCAACGAAACGGACTGCCTTGTCTTTGCAAGCAGTGGCATAATTATCTCCCCTGTAATCCCAAATTATGTCATGGCACAGATCTTTCATCTCGTCGAATGTTGTCAACTCCTGAGCAGATTCAATGTCCCAGAGTTTCACTGTGCAGTCACTACTTGTACTGGCTAAAACGTTGGAGGCCGTTGGGTGAAATCTCAATAAGTTCACTCTTTTGGAATGCCCTACCAGATCAACGACGCTCTCAGTGATGTCGATTCCCTCCTTACTCACGCCTTTCGCATCGATAGGCTCCCACTCCTCAGGAATGTTCCATAACTTGATGGAAGTGTCCTCAGAAGCAGTGGCGAGCATGGAGTCATCGAAAGGATTCCACTCGAAGTCGATTATTGCTCCGAGGTGGCCGTGCAACGTAGGTGTGGAGCCAGGGACGAAACGGCCAGGACGATCATGACGACCAACGTAGACGAGACCGCCCCCGCCGAAGAGGGCGACGGCGAAGTATTTTGATGAAGCTTTAATGTATTGCTGATCGCCGGTGACTGTTGACAAACAAAAGCCTGTGTGGCACATCTGAAAGATTGAAGTGGTGGAGAAGAAAGTTGAGTATGGCGACCAGAGGGGGGAAAAGCCAGTCAAATGCCTTATGGTACAGAAAGAAGCAAAGCCACGAGGTTGAATTTGAACTCACTTCCTGCTTGGGAGCATCGCAAAAGACATGCCGATACTTTGAGGTGCGGATCTTAAACATGCTCAACTTCTTTCCTTCAGACGATACTACGATATGGACGGTTCCTGCTGTAATTTGAACTCAGTGAATGATGTGGAAACGTCGCTGGAAACTTCAACACCGGTAAGTAGACTGGAAAAGATGCGGCGGACACAGAGTCAATGAGGATACGAAAATCTCTGTAATAGGCCGAGCAGATCAATAGACACAACTGAGCGGCAGGCATATAATAGACAAAGTCAGCAGGATCATTCAAATATTTGCGATCTAACCAGAATTTTCATCTCCCATGATGAAGACTTCGACGAGATTGTGCTCGATAATCGGTAACCGCAGGAGCCGGCCGCATGAGGTGCAACTGCCTCATATGCCAGCCAAAAAAAAGAATACAACAAAATTATCTCCACCCCAGTGATAAAGAGTATCCATCCACAGTGCAAAAGAATATTCAGACGGATCACGATACATGATAGTTTGCGATAGCATAACGTTTTTCTCCCAGATCAAATCCGGGCGGAACTAACCATGGTCTCCGTATTTTTTGTGTATGGTAAGCAGCACTCTTACATACGATGCCTTTTTTGTGTTCGAAAAAAAATGACGGGCACGTAGCAACGACTCTTTTAGATCGCCAAAAGGCGGCATACTTTCAACCATGTTTTAGCGAATTCGGTTTGGTCGCTGACGTAAGAAGAAGATGACAAAAACAAAACCGCAACGATGAACCATGAAGACGCTCTTGCCGATGTTGTTTGCGTTTAAGCTGGCGGAAGTGGCCAGTTTCGCTAGTCTGCAAGCCAGAAAATTCATTCCGCACGTCGCCTTATCCATGTTGTCGACGAGCACAGAAACAAGTTGGTCAGATCTGCAGACCGCGGCGGCAAAAACAGCTGTGGGCGCGGCCTTAACTTCGGAACAAGAATCTAGACTCCGTGGAACAGGTGCACCGTTCGTGCAGAACAAGTTGCGTCTCTTCGAATCTACCGAAACTCCGAGTCTTACCCTATATCGCGATCATGCCGGCTGGTGTCCGTACTGTCAAAAGACAATGCTCCTCATAGAGGAAAAACAAATCCCAATTAAAATTGAACTCGTCCCCATGAGAAGTTACGGCGATAAGCCAGAATCGTTCCTTCGCATGGTACCTTCTGGTTTGCTTCCGGCACTGATTGTGGAAAAGAATGATGGGAGGAAGCAGGTAATAACTGAGAGCCAAGTGATCATGGAATTTTTAGATCTCTTGCATCCTGTGGATGAGGGATTCAGACAAATGATGCCAGCGGAGAATGACTCCGGAGGGCAGGCCAGGTACAAACGACTGGCAAACTTAGAGAGAGAACTCTTCTCGTGGTGGTGCACTCTAATATTTCGTCCAGAAGGTCCTGGATTTAACAGTGGCAGCGGTATGATGGGAAAGATAATGGGTTCGAAAGACACATCCATGTCTGGAGCGATGAAGGGATTCCTCGATTGTCTATCTAAGGTTGACGACGAACTCGCCTCTACATCTGGACCCTGGTTCTTTGACTTCGCTTCTCATCCTACTATGATTGACTTTGTTTACGTGTCGCACGTCGAACGAATGTTGGCATCATGCGCCTATTGGAAAGGTTTGGACTTGAGATCGGATATCCACCGCACTCGATTGCCAGCCTTGAATGGTTGGCTAGATGCTTTCGAAAAAAGGGAATGCTATCTCGCGTTCAAGAGCGACTACTACACCCATGTAATGGATATTCCACCTCAGTATGGGCCTGGGTACGACGGGGGGTTCAAAGAAGACCGCCTTTCATATCAAATGAGTATCACTGGAAAGGATGCCAAGAGCTGGGATTTGCCCCTACCTTTTGACGATCCTTTACAACCCTTGTATCGTGGTCCACCGCTACCACTGTGCGTGCTGAAGGCTGCTAAAATCAAGGGTGATAATGGCTTGGTTGGGGTGGAGGGGACTTCGTATGAAATGGCCGATCGCGAGAAAATGGCCGAAGCCTGTAGGCAAATGGCCGGATGGAAGCTAGCGGGAAATGGTCAAAATGTGAGTGTGTAAGCGTTAGGGTGTCAAATTTTTCATATCCACGGGAACAACGATCTTGCTCACAGAATTTCTTGCGCAAAGGTTGCTAAGTTCGCTTCACGGGGCGGCCCGAAGGGCTCGAAAAATCCCCGCAAAGGATTTGGCGCTCTTTTGGCAGACCCGTACGCCGCCCCCGACGAAGGGCTCATACCGCACGTTGACCAGGCATTGAAGTTGATTTGCGGTGCTCTGTTGGCAGAAGGGTCGGCAGATCACGAAAAAGCCGTAAAAGATATGAAAGCTGGTCTCGAGGAAAGGATTGCTAAAAGCAAAGTGAAGGACGTTGCATCTGCGCTATCCTACTTGCGCGACCGCATTGGCACCCCGAGAGACTTGCCTCTTGCGGCAGCGAGGCAATTGAGGGCGCACTTGAACGCGGCCATCGATGTTTTGTACTGATGAAGAAGTAGTCACCGCATCGATAGGCGGCCTCTTCCACTAAAACAGCAATGGAAAACAAATTTTAATTAATACTCTAGTGAAAACTACGATATACTCCTAGTATATGCTTTGTAGGGGACTCCAGTCTATGATTGAGAAAGTTCTTCACCGTATCGTAGACGAACAGAATGAAAATACAACAAATCAGAACACCTAATGCGTCTTCCCCTTACCACCCGCTGACGCAATCAGCTCGGACACGATACCACCGCAAGCGAGAGCGATGCCCGACCACCCCGTCAAGGAAAGGGCATGTCCTTTTAATACAATGCTTAGAATCACGGAGAATATCTTACGCGTGGTAGTCACGGTCGACAGGACGAGCGGGTCGAAATTCGAGATGGTGTAAAAGATGAAGGACTGACCCACCGCCGAACAAAGTGCGAATTTGATAATCTTACTGAAAATCTCTGGATTGGCGGTGCAGAAAGCCAATCCCGATCCGATCTCGTTCAGCCCGACCGAGATAACGATCGCCGTGATGCACATGTAGAAGTTCGTCCAGAACATGAAATCGTACGGCTTCGGCTTGACCCCGGCCTTGGCCGTCTCGCTCTTCAGCTGCTTTTGGAAGCCGGCGGTGACCCCGTCGAGCACGAGGCTCATGACGATATACGCAACGCCCAACATGGAGCTGCTCCCGCCCTTCTTCTTCCCCATGGATACGATGGCCGTGCCGCCGATGATGGCAGCGACCTGAAGGTATTCGCGGAGACTGTACGACGCCCCGCCCAGTAACAACGAGCCGAACATGACGGGTGCCATCTTGCCCGACTTCGCAAGCGTCGCGAGGGGAAAGGACAATCCGTTGGCTAGGGCTAGGCTCATGCAAGCCTTGGCCGTCACCTGCGACGCGCCCGAGATGGCAAACGCCCGCTTGGGGATGCCCTTCGTGGCGCCGGTCAGCTGCATCCCCGCATAGCCGATCAGCACGTTCGCCAATGCCTCGAGCACCTGCAGCAGCCACGCCTGCTTGAACTGCGTCCCGTCCGCGGCGGTGTACCGGAAGACGTCCTCCTGGAGGGAGCCGTAGTAGAGGAAGGCGGCGTAGATGCCGCCGGCCCCGATCAAGAGCTTGGCGGCGGAGGGGAGGCCGCCGGTTTCCTGCGTCATGGTCCCGCCGCGATGTTGAAAGATGTCCGAGCTCTTTTTCGAGTAGATATCGTGGGTGACTTCGTCCGGCGCGAAGACGTCGGTTGCAATCGGAGTGTTCTTGAGTTGCTTTTTGTGAAGGGAGACGAAGGTACGTCTTGGGACCAGGCTGGGGGGTGCGTTAGTAGCGGCGTTGGCACTGCTGATGATTGTCAGTAAGGGCAAGAGAAAGCGCATAATCTTGTTGTCGGTAAAGAGCGACTTTAGTTTGCTTTTTATGACGCCGGCGAGGCTAACAACATATTTTTTTTTGGATTTCGAAATCGATTCGTCGCCCGACCCGCCCATCAACTCTCCTCTTCTCTCTCCCAGGTCTACTCTTCTACGTGGAAGACAGTTTCCACTTCCCGCCAAAAACTTGACATATGTCCGTCCGTCCGTCGTTACTAAAGAAGAGAAAAAAAGGAGATCGGATATCGAGGAGAAGAGGAGGATCATGGAAACTGAGTGCGGCAGCGCCGATGATTCGGACGCGCCCAAATTATTCCTCCATGTGAGATTCGAGGTACCCGCGACGGCTTCCCCCACCGGAGGCGACGGTATGGACGACGACGACGACGACGGCGCGTGCGATGCCGGAGGATCTACCACGGAATCATCCGTCGTCATCACGGAGCAACACTTCGATTTATCGAATTGCGAGACCGCCGTGATTGGACTGCCGGACGGTCTCGAGCCAGTGAAGGTGTGTGCGTGTGCGTGTGCGTGTGCGTGTATGCGCGTGTGCTTTTCTCTCGACCTTGGCGCTTCCAAAACGATCCCACGCGATAAGCATGGTTCACCATCACCCGGACTAAAATCAAAAATCGATATTCTCATTCCTCCCTCCGAATCCGGTCCGACAAAAGCCCGAGCCGGGAGACTACGGCTACTCGGGTATGCACGATCACGGACCGTTGCCGCCCCCAAGGGAGGGTGGAAAATTCGCCGATATCATCGGTCTCGTACGCGCGGCGAAGGGGGCATCGGATGCCTACCTCACGGACTTGATCGAGAGGGAGAGGGGGGCAACGAAGACGGCGATCCCGGGAGCGGCCGGGGGTGGTAGCATTCAGGGAGAGAATCACAAGCGGAAGAGGCCACGATGAAAACATAAGTGTACCATCTCGTCGGAGAGTGGAATCCAACGTACTCTCAAATCGCATCGGTGGGCTCCGATCGTGGTCTCAATCGTGGGAGAGGAGGAGTATTCGATTTACCATTCGCTTACATAGTGATAGGTAATTCTGGAGCATCCATAACCGACGATATCATCGACGTTACGACATAGCGCGAGAAGAAGGGGAATCCGGAGTAGGAATACTTGAGGCGATGATGACCCAAGATGAGACCTCGCTCCGTGGGCAGGTGCAGGATAAACTTAGTTGTCGTGATAATATTATTATTACGCGTGTATATTTCGTGAAACGCAACGATACGCCCAATATCAGGGGGGAAATTTTTTACCGCCAAAAAGAATGACGAGGTCTCCGATCAGCACGGACGATCAATCCATCCGACTGGGTGGATATGTTGACGATGGCGATATCGCAATTCGGTCCACATGCGCTAGGGATGCGCGAGGGTTGGGACGATCGATACACCAAAGCCCACGCCCGGGGCGGGGGGGGGGGGGTTCGAACCTTCCCCCGCCCCCCGCCCCTCGCCCGTCTCATCCGCCTCCCACTCGCATTTTTTTTCACCTGAAGGAATCCCCCAATCCCGGCACCACGAATTTGTACGGCACCCCCCTCCTCGCGACCGCCTTGACGACGAACGCCGGACTGCTCCACCCTCTCGGATCCTCGATGGGATATCCCTCCCCGATGCGTATCCTTTTCCCGGGAACGATTCCACCGCCGCCTCCGATTACATCTCCGCCACCGGTGGATTTGAACGTGACGTACGCGGCGTCGCCGTTGGGGGCGATGAATTCGACGTACTCGACCTGATCGGCATTCAACCTATCCAGGAATTCCGAGTAGGGTATCGACGGCTCGTCGAGGACGGACGGGTCGACCGTAGGGCTCTCCCCTCCTTTTTTTTGTCGCGGTCGGGATGGTCGGGGCGGCGGGGGGGGGGGGGGGTGGGGGGGGGGGGGGGGGGGGGGGGGGGGGGGGGTTGCGATGCGGTCGGGGGAATATATATAACGTCAGAGGGATACGAGACGGCAAACACACATCGAGGGGGAGGAGAGGGACAAGAAAAAAACGCATACCTCGATAGTTGAACGCCAGCGAATTGAACGGCGTCAACTTCACCCCCCCCCTCTCCATGGTCTCGTCCTCGGCATATGCGACATCGTCCCCCCCCAGGATGCCCCCGAGGATCATCGCNGACGACGATGCCGCCGCCGCCGCGAACGTCGTCTCCATCGTCCTTTTCATCGCGCGTCGCATGGCCGATCGCCTGTCGAGGACGGGGCGATCCATCCCATCGTCGTCGTCGGAGTCGCATTCGTCGAGATCGGAGCGCACGACGGCACGGACGGCGCGTCCATTCCCCGCCATCGCGCCGCGATCGTCGCGGAACGACGAGGCGTCGTAAAACGACGGCGGATGGGCGACGCGTCGGACCGCCCGATGCGGCGGGGATGGTGCGAACGCGTCGCATACAGCGCCGAGGAGGAGGAGCGACGACGAGGCGATGATTAGGACGAGGCGCATGATTCACACTTGGACAGTCGAGGAGTAATGAGGGTGTGGATTGGATTGGATCGATCTGATATAGAGGTACATCTATCTATCATGGACATTATTTATACGAAAAAACTACTACTACAAAAAAAACTTAATGAAGAAATATGCGACAAATGATAAAAAACCGAAATAAATTTTGAAAGATGCACTGGACTTACGTAACCCTAATAGGCTCTCTTCACTCTTCGTCACCATTTCATTTTTTTTTATTGCCTTCGTCATCACAGGTGGTGGTGTCTTCGGTGTTGTTACTTCGCCCCGCGGACCCCCCCCCCCCCCCCCCCGCTCCCCCCAAGCCATCGTGGCACCGCACCGCACCGCACCGCGAGGAACGAAAAAATAAATGGTCCGATGCGCACGCATCATCCTCCCGTCCGCGGCGGCAGCGTCCGGATGCGGACATGGCGTTTTCGTCGAGGCATTCCGCCCGCCGCCGTTCCCCTCGCATCATCGTCGTCATGTATCGACCAGACACGACGCGTCGTCGTCGTCGTCGTCGTCTCGCGGACGTCGTCGGCTTTCGTCGGCATCGTCGACGGGGATTGACCGACGCGACGTCGGGGGCGGAGTCGGCGTAGCCCTCGCGATGTCGTATTCGCGCGCGTACGACGACGACGACGACGAACGTGCCGACGGCGTCCTCGTCGAGGAGATGGCGATCGCGGAGGACGACCTTTCCCGCGAGATCGATGCGGCGTTGGCGCTGGCGCTGGATGCGCTCGTCCTCGCCGAAAACGACGACGACGACGACGACGACGGCGACGAGGACAACGCATCGCCGGACGAGGCTGACATAGACGATATCGCGAACATGCTACTCGAGAGGCCGCCGATGGTATTGCCGACGTCGTCTCGTTCGCCCTACCCCCCCGTCGATCCGCCTCCGTTGCCGGTGATATCGCTCGGGATCAAATTGGGAGGAGATTACGACGATGACGATGATGGAATCGACGAGGGAGGATCCCTGACGGGTATATTACAGAAAAAGGCGGCGGAGGTAATCGACGAAATCGAGCGCCTGAGGTCGACGATTTTCGGCATCCGGTCGGAGCTGGTGGTCGTCGAGGCCAGCACCGCGAGGGAGGAGGATATATCGAACGTAATCAGGAGGGAAATCGAGGAGAGTTTAATGGAGAGGGAAACGATGGTGAAGCGTATAGAAATGGAATTCGCGTGAGTTGAACGTTGATCACCCCCCCCCGTAAAAAAAAATAGACATCTTTCCCTCACATTTGTCCCATCTTCTCTCACAAGGGCCGAGAAGATGTCTCTGGTCGCGCAAATGGAGACCGCCTCCGCGGAATTGAAGGCCGTCGTGGAACAATGTGCCATGGACGTGACCGACGCCACGTCGATGGCCGCCGAGAAGGAGAGGGCATTGATCTCGCGCATGGATACGGTCAAGGCCGCGATCGACAAGGTCACAGCCGAGGTGATCGGAATCAACGTCGATAGGGAAAAAATTTTGCGGTCCAAGCAGACCATGGTGGATGAGGTGGTCGAGGAGGGAAGGGACAAGTTGGCCCGATTGAGGAAATCGCACGACGTCGATGTCGACTATGCGAGTAGGAGCAACGCCGACCTGGTGCGCAGGGCGGAGGAGGCAGAGGGGAAGGTCCGCGATGCCTTCGATCAGATTAGCTTAGTTCGTTCGGAGCGAGTATCGTTGGAAAGACAAATTGCCGTCGCGGAAAATAACGCGTTGGAGGGGATATCGTCCTTGCAGCGGGAGATGGAACTGGACGACGAGCGATATGCCATAGCTTTGCAGAAGGAGCGCGATCGACTCGACAAGGTCATCAATGATGCATGCCGAGCTCATGCGGAACGAATACGCGAAAAGGTCGAAAGAAGAATAGCCGTCGAGGCGGAATACAGGGAGAGGTTACGTCCGATCAACGCGAAAATAGCGGCCGCGAAGGCAAAGCAGGAAGCGAGGGTCGAGGAATATTTGACCAAACTAGAGGCAAGGCACAAGAAGGAGCGTATCGAGATATACCAAGAAAAGTTCATGGCCGTCGCCATGATCAGGGAACGGATGAATTCCGAGCTCGCGATCGAATATGCCAAAATAGAGGAGACGAAGCGTACGATGCAAGCGAAAATCGATGCCGTGCACGAACAAACTGCTATTGTCAAAGCCGACTTTGAAATGGAAATGGCGAAGAAACTCCAACGTGCCAAGGTGGAGGAGGAGGCTATTTTACTCCAGATCGAGGATGTTAGAGTAGACATGACGGATAAACTGAAAATCCAGGGGAGACTTTATGAGGAGAAGAAGGCCGCCTGTTTGGAAGAAATGAATGTGAAGATATCCGACTCCGAGGTACAACTTCGACAGGCCTGGAAGGAACTTGCCGGAATCAAGGCATCGTACAACGATGTCAATGCAAAGAGGGAGAATGCACAGGATGATGTCGCCACGACGCAAGCCGTGATAGACGCATACGAGAGAGATAGGAGTAGCTTCAGGAAATCCTTGCGTTTGACCGTGAAGGTAGCGAAGGATAAGATTGGATCAAAGACGAGAAATCTTTTAAGGAAAAATAAATAACGTGACGATTTGATATTGTTGATTGGTTGTATGTAGAGAAATAGGATCACGGAGAAGGACAATCAACAAAAGTACAGGTTGGCATGCGTAGCAGCGTCATGAATCAAGCTACACGAACACTCAATCTCAAAAAGCCATATCAGGGACCAGAAGATCATGCTTGATTAAAGCCGCTGCGAGACAATGATTCAAACACACAAAATGTCAGTGGCTGCCAATGATGGTCTCCTCTTTCTATCTCTAAGTAAATATCCAGTAGGCTAATCTCATTTATGGCCACAGTATTGCAGTAACAAGTAGAAGCACCACCAAAAATAATTTTAATAATTGAGCATCGACTGCTAAGGCTGTGATTTCTTTGAGCGTGTAGGCGTAAAACGTGTGGACATAAAATTTTATAGGAACATTGAAGATGTTCCAGTTTTTTTGTTTATTTTATGTTTTATGTCAGGTTTGGTTGAGATTTTGTTGGTTCGCATGTGCGCAAGTGCGCATGTGCGCATAAAGTACGAGTGATTACTGTAAATGAAACATTTTAATTGAACTATTTTTGTATTTCAAAGCCAACGAACTTGCAGGGTCACTTTTAAATTCCTATTATCTGCCACTCTTTTTCTGGCCGTCGCCAAAAAAAAGGGTTATTCTATTAATACCACAACCCCATCCCCCCAGCCGTGCGCAACCCTAACTATCGGGGCATCGCGTAGAACCCTAACTATCGGGGAAGAAAATTAAAGGCAGCATCGTGGGTTGCATTAAAAAAGGATATCACAACCTTGCGTATGCCATGGGGTTCAAACCCCTGACCACCGCTGACAACCATAACACCACTACCACTCCGCCAGCACTCACCTACTACATTGTGATCGTGTCTCACAGGACGATTGGGACATCCTGCAACGCCATTCTTCAATATTCCAAAACCCTCTCCCCCCCTTCGACGTTCCAACTTACTCGATACATATGGATCGTGGTGCTCACGTCAGCTAT
>JALLBA010000472.1:0-17762 GCA_036939675.1 Cyclostephanos invisitatus
GCCTGCGAGCCATACGATCCGAAGGTGATGGTTCTGACGCACCTCACTTAAATACTGACAATTCCTACGTGGAAAGATCGGTCATACCAAAAGGTCATATCAAATGGTCATATCAGAAGGTTGTATCAAACAATGGTATCAAATGTCATAACAATGGTTGTACCAAAAGATTCTTGGTTGAGACCTTATTATAGACTGCTTAAAATAGCTCATAATTTTCATTTCGAGAATCATTAACATCTACGCTCCCCCTCTACAGCAGAAGCGCTAGTTAGTTTTTTTTTCCAAAAGCTCATCAAACACTTAGGACATGGGCCAAGACTTCCTGATGCGGCCCTTTGATGCCACGCACAATGACAATGCGATGAAGACAAATAGCTACTCCATCTCTAAGCGCCACAAAGTGGTCCGAGATCAAGGACGACACCGGACGAGTCGTTTGGCCAAATCAGCAAGCTTGTTGGGGCGGCCTGGAAGGAACTATCTTACGACAGGAAGGCTGAATGGGAAGAGAAGGCGGATCAGGACAAAATTCGTTACAAGAATGAGATGGACAAATACTCTGCACCGTCTTCTGACGACAACAATAGTAACGACAACGATGGTGACGACGACGAAACGGGGCATCCAGGAAGGAAGGTGCGAGGCAAGCAAAAGACATTCGATGAACAAATGGATGACCTGAGGCCGTACAAGGAGATCCACGGAGACACCAATGTTACAAATTCCAAAGACAAATCCCTCGCTCAATTCTGTGTTTATGCGCGATACGCTCGTAAGACCGGCAAGGGACTGCGGCTGACCGACGAGCGCATCGCGGCCTTAACTGAAATTGGATTTGACTGGAAGTCTCAGGAAGATGTCAAGGTGAGAGGCAGGTACAAGACAAGGACATTCGATGATCGAATTGATGACCTGAGACGGTACAAGGAGACGCACGGACACACCAACGTTACAATACCCGATGACAAATCCCTCGCTCAATTCTGTGTCATTGCGAGACACGCTCCTAAGAATCCCGGCAAGGGAATGCAACTCACCGACGAGCGCAGCGCGGCCTTCAATGCGATCGATTTCGACTGTACATCACAGGAATACGTCACGAGGACCTTCGATGAGAGGATCCAAGACCTCGAGGAATACAGGCGGACGCATGGTCACGTCAGCGTGAAGATACACGATGACAATAGTCTCGGCCAGTTCTGTGCAAACGTCAGGTACGCACGCAAGAAGACTGTGAAGGATGGCAATATGAAGCTTACAGAGGAGCGCTTAACGCGCTCGGCTTCGAGTGGCAGTGAACAGTCAACGACGACACTGACTTGTATTCATAAAAATAGACAGTTTCTGTAATTATTTTTGCGGCGCGAGTCCCGAGGACGAGGGAGGAAGAGAGTTCGATCATCATTTACTAACGTCTCTACGTCTCTCACCCCTTTGGAGTTGAACTTGTATTTTTTAATTTCAATTGACTTCTGATAAGCGCCTTAGCCTCAGTCACCCATGTTCTCATCTTTATCTCAGATAATTACCGAAAAAGAATATGAGCTGGCTCAATTACATCATGCGTCAGCCGACGCCGCTCGCCAGAAAGAAGTGCTGGAATTTCTGGCATCCGTGGAGCTGGAGATTGAACGCGCTATCAAGGCGGCAATTCAGCAGGCTGAATCTGATGCCACTGCCAGTATTGAGCGTGCAAGGGTGGAAATGGACGAGCAAATTCGACAAAGAGAAGAGGAGATATTCACTGCCGCACGCTCGATGATCGAGGAGGAGTGGTCAGCGAGAGAAGATAATCTCCGTGGGAATTTCCAGGCAGTCTTGTCTTCTGAGCTCGAAATCCAGCACGACAATCTCGTTTCACAATACGAAGCTATCGTCCAGCAACAGAACATGACTATGAAAGCCGACAAAGCCGAGATCAAGCATCGGATTCGCGAAATTGAAGATGAGCACCAACGTAAGATGGGAGAGATGCACCAAAATCTGGAGGAGGTCGCTGCAGAAATTTGGAATGAAGCTTGCACAAAGTTTGGCATGGCTGCCGACGCAAGGATAGCGCACAGTCTCGCTATTGCAGATGCTCAATGCACGGCAAGTGATGAACAAATCTCCGCGTTGTTAGAGGAGAGAGTTGAACTGCAGAACCAGTTGGGTGAGAAAGATGTCCTCATTGAGAATATCAAACGAGAGTTTAGCGAAATTGAAAACGCTGCTTCGAAAAAACGCATGCTCCAAGATGAAGAAATATCAGCTATCATCAACGAAGCGAGGAATCTGGTGATTGATCATGATCAAATGAAAAAGGCTTGTCACCAGAAGAAATCTGATAATGATTTGCTGCGGAGTGAATTGTCTCAATGTAAAATGGAATGCAAGGCATTGCGGGGGAAATACAGAGAACAGAGGGATAAAGCGAATTGCTTTGATTGCGAGAAGCAAAGTTATGAGAGTCGCATCGGAGAGCTGTCAGCATGCAAACAGCTTCTCGATCGCCAGATGGAGGATTTGAAACAGGAAAATAAGGTTCTTACAATTGCTTCTGAAGGGTTGAATAAAAGAGTTGCGGAACTTGCACGGAATAATGAAGAGTGCTCGGACAAAATCAATGTACTGACCAATCATTATGGTGAGCTGCAACAGAAATGCAACGAATTCGAAAGAAAGCACAATGCCGCCATTGCACAAATCAGTTTTCTCGAGCAGGAGCGACGAGAGTATGCAAGACAGAACAGCAAGTTACTCTCCGAGACGCTAGAGAATAAGGAGCCTAGGACGATGTCCGAACCAATGGTCGTGCATCTCCATGGTAACATGAGCGATGATGCCAAAATGAACGAAAAACTCTCAAAAGAATGTCACTCATTACGATCGAAGGTACTTCAGCTTTCGAGAGAAAATTTTCTACTAGAGATGAAGAAGGGAGGGCAAGTGAATCAGAATGACAGCAAACATTATTCTGGCAGAGACGGTGTAGAAGTTGAGCCCCAAAACGACTTGCTGAGACAGGAAAACAATAGCCTCAAGACGATATTATCCATGATGCGCAAAGAAATGGAGACTGCTGGCGAAGCGAAGGATCCTGAAGGAAAAGGCATATCGTTGACACCTTCAGACTTGGCTCTTGAGCAGCAGCTGACTCACTGTCGGTCCTACTTGGATATACTATTAAAAACACGAGAACCCAATGATTGCCACGGACATGGATTCATAGACGACGAAGTTGAATTCCTGCGATCGAAGTATCGCGATCTGCATAGGACAGCAGATGCGCTTCGAGATGAAAATGCCAGATTGCACAAGATGTACAATCGCGGCTCTGCGCACGACGATCACGGTGACCCCACAGGACGAGAAAAAGAATTAATACAGAATCTGGAGGATGCGACCGATGAGATAGAGACATTACTTGCGGAGAACGAACAACTCGCGAAGGTATCAAATGAACTAAGGTTCGAGCTCAACGAAAAAAAGAGTCGGACCACCTCGCAGCAACCCTCGTTGCGGGACAATGGCAAGACTCGAGAACACGAGCAGAAGATGCTCGATGCTCTGCTTTCAATGAACGATCAAAGCGCGAGTTGCGGCAGCTCGCTATGCAGTCCGAGGACGGTCAGACTCGAGTCAGGGGTGACGTGCATCGGCCGGAAACCTCCCATGACAAATGCAGCCGAGTTGAGGCCAACCAAAACTGCCTACGTAAGACCAACAACTGCATCGTACATCGAACAGAAGAAGCAAGAGATCGCAAAAAAGAAGAAGAAGATTGCCGCCGAAAAGGCTAAGATAAGGAATTGGAACGTCAAGGACAGAACGACCAACCCATATTTATAACAGCTCGATTGAATTTTTGTGTACGCGAGCAAAAGATAATTAAGTCAATCACGAGTTTGGATCAGACGTAATAGCCACGCATGATTCACCAACTTATTCAGGCACGCGGTAATAGCGACTCTCTACGAAGGGCATCGACGTGATTTCCGCCTTTTGCATCTTCCCTCGTATCTTGATGTTGATTTCCGTCCCCTTCTTCGACATGGGTGTTTCCACGTACCCCATGGCGATCGGAACTGTGAGGGGATGCGAGATGGGGAGTGATGAGCGACAGCGCGTATAAGTACACTATGAGCCAACATTCGACTCGCAGCGAGGGGACGACGGCGATACATCATATTGGTTAAATGTTGACATGATCGCTCTCACCCTTCAAACACGGACTGAACGTCCCGCTCGTTACCTTCCCGATGAGCCTGTCACCGACGGCATCGTATATTTCCGCACCCTCCCGCGCGGGCGCCTTCATGCCCATGATCCCGACCCTCTTCCTATCCACCTTCATCAGACCGCCGTCCGATTTCAATATCCTGTCCGCACCGAGGAATCCTCCCTCCGTCCTACGTCGGGACTTCGGCCCGCCCATGGTCCACGCGAGTCCCGCCTCGATGGGGTTGATCGAACCATCGAGGTCATGACCGTACAGGCACAATCCCGCCTCGAGGCGTAGGGAGTCGCGTGCGCCTAGTCCTGCGGGATTGACGCTCGGGTCCGATAGCAGCCTCGACGCGATGGACACGGCGTGCTCGGCGGGCATCGCCACCTCGAAGCCGTCCTCGCCGGTGTAGCCACATCTGACGGGTTGTGGAGAATGCATTCATGTTCGCGCGAGGGGAGGAGCAAATGTCGAGGCGGAAACACACAAACGCATGTCAGACAGAACGCGAAGGGTCTTTCTTTGTTCCCCCCCCTTTCGAAGGATGGAGACGGATAAGTGGTTAGGATACGCCCCCCACCTCTCACTCACCTCGTGACGCGACAACCCTCGATCCCGTCCAACGTCGTTTCCACGCCCGTCATGAACGCCATCCTCGACAGGTCAAACCCGTCGGGTAATAACTTCGACACGGCCGTTGCAGCGCCCGGTCCCTGTATCGCCAACAGCTGCACGTCGTCTCCGAGGTATTCCATCGACACGTCGCCACCGAACGATTTCATCCTCTCCTCGAAGTGGGCCATGTCGCCGAATTTCGTCGCGCCGTTCACGACCATGTACACGTAATCGCCCGCGTTCGTTATGACAGTATCGTCGATGATGCCGCCGGTTTCGTTCGTCACGAGGGACAGACAGCCGGAGCCGACGTCCAGTCCGGATATGTCGCCCACGACGACACTCTCGAGGAAGGCGGACCTGTCGCTGCCGTGCCATTTGATCTGTCCCATGTGCGAGACGTCAAAGAGCGACGCTCTACCGGACGTGCGACACCATAGGTGCTCCTTCATGACGCCGGAATTATCGCCCGACTTGTAGAGTACCGGCAACTCGTACCCGGCGAATGGGACCATGTCCCCCCCCAGATCTTTGTGGAGGGAGTAGAGCGAGGTCTTGACGAGGGGGGGGTCGGAGGCCGAGGAGGGGGCCGCGGCGAAGGATCGAGCGGGAACGCTTACGTCGGAGGCAGAGGCGGGAGCAGTGTGGGGTTTGATGCCCCTGCGGAGGAGGGTGCCGGCCGCTGCTTTGAACATGGTTAGTTGACGATGATGCTCCCAAGACGAAAAAAGTGAGAGTATGGTAGGAGTATTTGGATTTTCCGGCGTGACGTCAGCAAAAAAAGGCTCCGGCGCGCCGAGATTTCGTTCTACTATTAATCGCTGATTGATCGCATTTTAGCGAATAGCGACACGTACGTCACAGTCCCCCCACGTACCGTTCCCTTGTGCGCGTGTTTTTCGAGAGGGAGATTCATATGGGTGTGAAAGTTCAACGTCGACCCGACCCTGCGACAGACAGACGTCGTGCGTGTTTTCGCCATGCTTCCAGCTCTCGTACATCCATCAACTAAATCCTCCATGAATCGCCCACTCGAACTCTTGCTTCCTCAATCCCTCCGCGGACAATATTCCCGGCCGCCGCCGTCCACAATAGCCAGCCCCAGCTGCCGCACCGCGAATTTGCCCCCCCCCCCCCATTAATTCCATATATTCGCCATGAAATTCCTCTGCGTCGCCGCCGTGGCCCTGGCCACCGCCAGTGCCTTCACCACCAGCCCCGGTGTACTCACGGTCTCGCGTCCCACCGCATTCGACGGTGCCTTCACCGAGGACTCGAGCAGCGCCCACAGGACACGTCGCGCTACCATCGTCATGGACGGCAAGGCGAACGCCATCCGCGATCGCATTAAGACCGTGAACAACACCAAGAAGATCACGTCGGCCATGAAGCTCGTCGCCGCAGCAAAGGTCCGACGCGCGCAGGACTCCGTCCTCGCGACCCGTCCCTTCTCCGAGACCCTTCAGTCCGTCTTCGGCGGATTGATCAACCGCCTGGGGGGGGAGGCCGCGGACCTGCCCCTGTTGACCCAGCGCGAGGTGAATAAGGTCACGCTCGTGGTCATCACCGGCGACCGGGGTCTTTGCGGGGGGTACAACTCCTTCATGATCAAGAAGGCAGAGGCGAGGATGAAGACCCTCAAGGCCGCGGGGGTCGAGTCCGACATGATCCTCATCGGTAAGAAGGGATCGACGTACTTCAAGCGCAGGGATTACCCTATTCGCAAGATCTTCGAGTGCGGTCAGAACCCCAATTCCAAGCAGGCGTTGGCCATCAGCGAGGAGATCATCAACTCCTTCCTATCAGGGGAGACCGACGCCGTCGAGCTCCTTTACACCAAGTTCGTGTCCCTCATCGCATCCACTCCCTCCGTGCGCACCCTCGTTCCCTTCTCCGCCTCGGAGATCTCCCAGCAGGGCGACGAGGTCTTCCAACTCACCTCATCCGGCGGTGACTTCAGCGTGGAGCGGAAGGAACTCGGCGTTGCCGAGCCGCAGAACTTCCCCAACGACATGATCTTCGAGCAGGATCCCCTCCAGATCGTCAATTCCATCCTCCCCCTGTATCTTAATGGGCAGATTCTTAGGACCCTCCAGGAGTCGGTCGCATCCGAGCTCGCCGCGCGTATGCAGAGCATGCAGAGCGCGAGCGACAACGCCGGCGCGTTGGCGAAGCGCCTGAGTCAGGAGTACAACAGGGCGCGTCAGGCGTCCGTCACGGCGGAGATTTTGGAGATTGTTTCGGGAGCCGCCGCCCTCGAGGGATAAAAAAATACCATTAACGCCCGTGTACTTAGAGGAGCATTTTCCCCGTATTGAGAGAGGGATCTAGAGGAGGGGGGGAACATTTTTTATGTCCACCCCCCCCTGCGCAAAACTGACATCAGCTACCGGAGAAAACGAGTGTGCGAATGAAACTTAATTTTTTTGTTTCGGAGTGTGTGGGTCATCCGAGGAGGTTGTGGAAAAATATAGATTTGGCGAGGAGACTGTTCATGAGACCCCCGAGCCTTCTTTTATTTTACGCCCTTATTCTCTGTAAATACTAGTCTACTATCTACCTGACCTCTCTGTATGGTGTGTGTACGACTACATACTGTATTGGTCATCGGTTAGCAGACAAACAAGGAGGCATCAGTTGACGACAGACAAGGCTAGTGTGTCCGAGTTTGATGCGATAATGAGTTGTCTACTCCTAGTGTTTTGTGAAATCACTTTTGCCACTTTGCTCTCTCGCTTCCACCAGAGAGGGGGGGATTCTTCAAGTAAAATGGGACTTCTAACAAATGAATGTCAATCTTTTCGCGAGGGAATTCAATAGAGTTTTATTTGGTATCGATCAATCCAAGGGCCGAAATGCATTCAGAAATAGCAGCATGGTGTATCAAGTACCAGTACTAGTGTGAAATTGGGACACAACTCCTTTATCACCCACAATTTTCGAGCTCCGGACCTGGCCCAAAGTTCAAACTGGACCGTATGGGTGCTGTCAGATCGGCACTTTGTGGAAAGGAGAGGCAGGGAAGCGACATCGAAAGTAGAAGTCCAAGAGGAAAATAAGGGAATAAAATCGTTAAGAGTTTATTGGGCGCCATCACTGCGAACTCAAAATCCCCCAAAAGCACAACCTAGAAACGATGCGACTGCTTCATTCTTGTTAATTGACTCTTCCTTATCTAAAAAAAAGTGAGGAAAAAGTATTTTTAGTGTAGTGATCAGATGCACAACTCCAAACCGGAGACAAACGCGCTAAACTTCAGATATATTACTTACAATACCTAATCAAGTCTTAAGAACCGAATTCTTAAGATTTATGCTGGCTTCACGCCTGAAAGTAACGCCTCCCAGGTGGTCAGAATATCAAGGCCAAGAAATATTCAAAGCATGCCTTTTTCTTCTCCAATCACCCCTCTCAACAACGACGACGCTGAATACCTATTGTTCCTTCTTGGTACCATTGAATCACAGAACTGGGAAGTTTTTTGGTGTACCCTCAAAAGTAATCCTGCCGCTTTTCTGTCTTTTGCACGAAAAATCTCTACTTCGCCTGAGTTGAATGGCATGACTATGTAAGTTCTCTCCTTTTGTGATTGCAAGTGTTTTGAACCTTTGGTGTGAAACAATATAAATGTATCTTATTCGCAATAAATATTTTTCGACAAAGCCTCCACGCCTGCGCCCGCTTCAATCCTCCAGCTGGTATCGTCAAACTCCTAATCGACCTTGTTCCCGGATCCCCAACCTTAGTTGATTGTTTGAATCGCACGCCCCTCCACATAGCAGTAGGGACGCGAGCCAACTTGTCTACCATTCAATTGTTAGCCTATGCTTGTCCTGAGGCATGCGCCGTACTAGACGAGGACGGCAAGACCCCGCTACACCTAGCCTGCGATAGCGCATGCGAATTATTCAAGGGCGATGAAAGGTGCGAGCGCGAACCCCCAAGTCACGATGTAGTTTCAATGATAGTGAGCTTATGCCCGTGGGTTGTGCCAATTGAAGATAGGTATGGAATCAGCGCGCTCGAATATGCAATCCTCTCGGATGCTCCAATCAAGGTCGTTCGTTTTCTGCAGACTGTCACCGCCAAGCAAACCAAGAACCAGGAAATACTTCAGACCGCGATAACAAGAACCTACCGTGACTGTTGATTCGTGGCTGTGACGTTAGATTTCTCCTCAAGAAGTAGAGATGGCAAATGTTTCGGTTGAGAGTAGAATTTAGAATTTTCCCCTTATAATAGAGTCAATATTCATATGTTAAGAACTCTGGTTGCAGAGCTTTCCTTTTTTGGTAACGTTAGTGTATTTATGGTTTGATGTCACGAGATCTCCAGACTACGACAATGATTTAATGTATCATGCGGACTGTCCGGATGAATGAGGGAGAGACTCAGGAATATTGTTCATTTAAATAGGCCTGGGGTACATTTGGAAAGTCTTTTGAGATAGTTCGACTTAGGGAAAAAATATCAACGCACATGACCCAAGCATAGTTTTAATTACTCATGCATGCTTGACTGGAGTGTCTTCAAGAGTAGTTTGATTTGTTCTTCCCTTTTAGCGACGGAAACAGTAGGGGTTATTCTGAGGGGCTTCAGACAAGCCAGGCAGTCGACGAGCTCCTGTAGTAGAATGCAGATATCGAAGGTGAGGATAAATCGCCGATTGAACGAAAATAAAACGAGACACACTCTCTCACAGGGAACGATGAATGTTCGGAATATGGAACGCCATGAACACTGTATCTTCCGCTCGTCTTACTTGTGATGAGATTTCTGCCAGGCTTGAGTTTGAGCTGCTTCGTATCCTCGGCCGAGTACGTCCAACCTGGGATTATGCACGGAGATGGCGACGAAAAGAGTGAGCCCAATTCTAGCATAATTCGATCGGTCTCAAAGAGAGACTAGTGTTCATGTACCCACCCGTGGGTCTAAAACCCACCACACGACCATAGGGCTGTGTGAATACTTTATTCTTGTTCCCCTCCTCCATGTAGTCATTCATTTGCTTAAAGTTTACCGACCCTAATGGTACCACCCAAAGATTTGTCTCGGATTTTTTAGTTGTGAACAATCGCATACGCTCATTCGTGAATACCTGCGAGAGTATTCGGTACCGTCGACCATCGACGTACACTTTCGACTTTAGGCTTTCGGCCACCGACATGTATATTCTCTCTTTCCCTATCGTATAGCTACCGAAGAGGAAAAGCGTTTTCATCGACTTGTCCTTCGTCGATATTTTCATCTCCCTCGTCGCCACCTCGATCGCCGCGAGGATCGCCTCCTCCTGAGTGGGAAGGGTGTACCTCGTATCGCAGTAGGTCGTGTCCAGGTAAATCTCATCCAGACGCGTACTCGAGTTGCCGAATGCGCGAAGCTGGGGCATTTGCATCATCCGTTCCCTGTCCCAGCGGAAATCGCCGACGTGCAAAATCCTCCTGCCGCCGACCTCGAAAAGAAACATTACCGCTCCCGGACAATGGTTGGCGTCCAATAGCGTCACGGTAACGGGTTTGTTCCCGCTATCGATGATCGTTGGCGTATTCATCGCTATCGGGCGAAGGTACTTCCTATCGACCCCGAGCTGCTGTTGTACTAAATTCGCAGTCGGCAACGAACAATAGATCGTTCCGCAATTCCAATTCTTGGAGATGCCTCCATAGTGCTGGGGGGATGATGAAAAACAACACCGAAAAGGGGTCAAAAAACATATAATCGCTGGGTTAGAAGGAAATGTCACGACACTCGTCCTCCGATAGATGAACGTCGAATGCGTACGACCGATGGCCGAAAGAGACGCACGGCAAAACTCACGTCGGAGTGAAAATGCGTGAGGAAGTAATTCGACGATAGCGATTCGCATGCGTAATGGAATCCGTCGCATACGAAGTCCGTCCCCGTGATCCGCTTGTACGATGGACAACGACCGTTCCTACGATCCCTTCCGCCGTCGTCATCCCTATCGTTGGTCCCGCCTCGATCATACGACGACGGCCAACGATGCTGCCCCTGCGTTTTCTTCGCGATGATCGCGACGTCGTCGACCGCATCCGAGGACGACGACGATGATTTTCTCTTCGACGATATCGACAGCGCGGTCGCCGCCCTGCGCGCGCCCGCCATCAACACGCTCGTCAGCGTCCTGGGTGCGATCTTCGGCACCGGATCGAAGAACGAGAATCGCGTGCGTTCGACGGCGAGGGAGGGGGCGGGATCGGGCGGCGGAGGCGATCGCGCGATGGTGGTGGCACCGCCGCATAACCATGTATCGTACCCTCCTCGTCCGTGCAACCCGTCGTTTTCCCCCCCCTCCTCCGACGCGCACGTTCCATCGCGTATCGTTCCTCCCTCCCCGTCGTCGTCGTTTGTGTCGTTTGTGTCGTCGACGTCCCCCTTGGTCATCGCGACCGTATCATCCCCATCGTCCATGGAACGGACACGACGATCGCATTCATACAGTCTCCCGTATTTCGCATGACACCGCTTCGCGTGGGCTATCCTGTACCTGAGGTCGTTGCATCGCGACGACAGGTCCAGGCCGCACATGCGGCAAATATGCGCGTTCGTCGACGAAGAGGAGGGTGGGGGGGGAGCGCGTGGTGCTGAAACGGGCGCCGTTGCCATCGATGTCGGGTCGACGGAGTTCGAATGGGGGATGGGGGCGGTGGGAATGGGAATGGATGAGGCGGTGGGGGCGATGACGACGTCCCCGACCTCGGATGGCAGGAGGGGATGATTGGAGGCGGAAGTGGAGGTGAAGGAGGAGGGCGCATGATCCGATATCGAAACCGGCGTCACGACTTCGCCATCCGATGCATCGTCCTCCCGACTCGCGATCGTACCCCGATCGTCGCCATCATCGCGACGCGATGGGTAATTCGAACTCGATTCGAGGACGTCGCATCGGCGGGGATGCGGTCCGGGGGAAGACGACGTCGACGAATACGATGAGGACGAATGCGACGTCGAAGAGTCGCGATTCGATCCCGCCATCAATCTCGTCATCTCCGACGGACGATGCCGCGACGCGGCGGCCGCTGCGGTCGTGGCAGTCTCGTCGATGGCATCGTCGACCTCGCGTGCCGTCGTGCATCGACGACGACGATAGTCGCCGGCGCGGCATGGTCCGATGGAGATGCCATTCCCCAACGACGACCCATAGTCGTCGATTTCATCATCGCGATGGGAGGATGGCACGGCCGTCGCGTGCGCGACGTCGGGGGGGGGGGAGGAGGAGGTGGAATGTCGTTTTCGCTTGCGTCCGTCGTTGGGGATGATGGACGTCCGCGAATGACGTCGTCGCTCGTCGCGTTCGGTGTGGCACATGATGCACGCAAGTCCCATGGCGTTGTCGTTGACGTACGTGCATGCCGCGCATTCCCACGACGACATCATGATGGACAACTCTTCTTTGACCACGACGACGACGCGAGGTGGTCGTTGTTGCTGTTGTTCTCCATTTCCGCTCCGAGAAAAAAATGGTCTGTCCGTCTTCTTCTCGGAAGTTCTCCTCGACGATGATCTAACTCATTATTTAGTACGATAGTCCTTCAGCATCACACCATCGACATCGCCGTCGTCGTCGTCGTCACATCATTGTCATTATCATCACCGTCTTCGTCTTCGTCATTGGCATCATCATCGGCATCATCATCACTCGATGATGAAATTGTCCCTACTAATCGCGTCGTCCTGCCTTCTGCTACTACTGCCCCCATCGGTATCCTCCTACAGGCTGGGCGATGCCGTCGGCCTATTATTGCGAACGCAGCGCGCCGGAGGATCATCGGGGGGGGGGGGGGGGCGAATACCCTCGAGGCTTACCGACATCAGTTGCCAAGATTTGGGATATCGACCAGGGCGAGATTCGACATCCCCTCGTTGTTCGACGCAGAGGGGGGGGGGGGCGGGGAGGGAAGGGAGGAGCACGGACGACGCGGCAAACTTCGATTGTCGATGTCGTTCGACGATTCGGGCTTCCATCGCATACCGTGGACTGACGTATACGATCCGCCGCCATCATCATCGCGTCATTGGGGCGGGGGGGGGGACATGGTCGACGGTGGCGTCGATGGCGGCGTGGGCAGGGCGTTGGAATCGCTCGTGATCAACATCGTGTATTCGTCGGGGGACGGTACGATACACGCGATCCATCGCGAGGCCAGGTATCGCACCGCTCGCGACGGAAGCAGCATGCCGAGGACTTTCGACGTCGAATACGTATGGATAAACGAGGCGGACGTCGACGTTTCGTCAGGGATGCTGGTGATGTTCGTCGTCGTCATCGCGTATACGTTGGTGGCCATGGTCGGATCGTGCCGAGGGGGGGGAGGCTCGCCGTCGTATTCGTCGTATTCGTCGAGGGGAGGGTACGGTAACAACAACGGGGAGGATGATGTCACGTCGTTGTCGTCGACGTCGTCGTTGATGGTGGGCGGATACGGAAACGCGATGGAGGGATACGCGAAGCGATTGTAGTATTTACTAGTTTTATTTTTTCAATTCGTCACCTTCCTCCTCCCTTCCCGAAAATCTACGGATGGGCGGCCATTCAATTTTTTTAGGTTGGAGATGGATGTGGTGGGACGATTGGAAGTAATTGCGATGTATGCATTCGATTGTCATGGTCGATCTTACGAAGAATGCCTTGAAACGTTCATTCTCTTCTACTTATATATATTATCAAAAATCCCGCCTCCCCCAAAGGAGCCATGTGTCCGAAAGTCTCCGCATTGGTGGCCACCCCGTTGATGTGGCGGTGTGCCTTGAAAAAAAAAAAACGCTNTCCCGTCCGTCCGGATAACGTCCACCATCGCGTCTACATCATTTCCTTCGATGCGATTTCGTGGGCATGTAACCATGCCACCACCGTGTCCTACCCACACCACCAACACGACTCGACACCTTCACCTCCGCCAGATTCGTCCATTTTCTTCCCCGTTTCATTCGTCCGTTCTTTTCTTCTTCTTCTTTCATTTTTTAGTAAACTCCGTCTTGGATACGTCCACCTCGCCATTCTTCAATTCGTACAAGTAACACACCACCTTCCTCCCCTGTACCGCCAATAATATGAAGGATGGATTTACGTCCGGTGAACAGGCGTCGTAGGCACCGGTTATGGAACCCTATGTATATTATATTTCGATATCCCCGCCGATCGATTATACGATGCACATCACAAGAATGAGAGAGAGATGGGATCGAACGAGAGTGAGAGGGGAGGGAGCGACGGAGGCGACGATGTTAGGGATGCAGACGGAGGAGGGAATGGGGGGGGGGGGTGATGGAGAAAATTAATCGCAAAATCGCCACCCATCCGATACTCACCGGGAATAGATAGTACCCTCCTTGGAAAATTTACGAGGCGGAGATGGTTTGTTATTTCGAAATGGAGCACGGACGGATTGGGGGGGAAGGAAGGTAAGGGGTAAAGCACGCGAGACTCAAATGTATCATATCTCTACCATGATCTCCCCCCCCTCATCTCGACCGAAAGTGTTGGGTAGAGGTCAAAACAAACCACCCCACCCACCGCACACGCACCCTCTATTCTCACCTTCGTACTCGACGACGCCCTCCGCCCTCCTGCGTCCGCATACCATTACGTCCACCCCCAATTTCCTCCGTACCATCGATAACGCGCTCAGGTCCCCCCACGGCACGACCTGATGACCCCCTATGATCCCCACACGGAAATCCCCGAGCTGTATCACCTTCGTTTCCGGGAAGGTCGGAATCTGATTCGACGACGACACATCGTCAGCGACGGTTGGGGATGACATCGACGAATGCCCGAACATCGACGACGCACGCGTCGTTTGATGATACGCGTCGTCGTACTCGCCCGATACGCAATGCACGTTGCTCGAATTCCCCCCCACCAATGTTTTCAAATTGTCGTATTCCTCCCGTGTGCCGGGGTTGCCGGTGCATAGCACACGCTGGACCCTACCGGGCAATAGCATCCTGCGAAATTGTGAGGGTATGGCACGCGATCTCATGGGAACGTGATGATCCCCCACGAGTAATACGAGCTCGCCGAACGTCGATGTCATTGTACCCCTGTCCGGGCCCCCCCCCCCGCGCGCAAGCTATCTCTTGGTGCCTATACTTCGAGAGCGACTGCGTTGTGCCGCCGCACGAGTGACGCCGTCGGTCGTCCGAATGATAAAATATTCTCCACCCGGCACAACTTTCCCGCCAAATTTCCTTCCCGTACGGTAAGTAGGAGTACGTAATTACGTGTGAAAGCAATTCCACGTGTGTGCGTGTGGAACGTGTCCTGGCGGTGTGCGACACGACCACGAGATATTCATTTTATGCGCAGCGGCGGGCCTCGATCGAGCCCCACGCGCCTCGCCGCGCCGTTGCCGAAGGAGCGGCATAAAGTTTGAGAGAGAGAGAGCAGAGACCGAGATTGAGCCAAAAAAATGACGATGAATCCAGAGAATCATCGCGGGGCACATCGACGACGACGACGACGACGACCGTGTGATGATCGCCGCTCGACGACGACGAAGGACGGCGGGAGGAATGCGACATTTGCGCCGGGCGGGACGAAACCGACGATCCGGCGTATGGCCGCGTCGTCGTCCTTCCGCCTCCTCCTCCTCGTCGTCGTCGTCGCCGTATTCCTCGTCGTCGTTCCATCCCCCGATCGCATCACGGTTTCATTCGCGAATGGGAGGGAGATCGTCGCCACCGATCAATGGCAGCTCCTCGGCGAGAACGACACGATACCCGCGGGATTGCACGTGAGGATGGACCTATCCACCGGCGAGAGATGGGCGAGGCTCGTCGACGCGAATGACGAGGCGAAGGACGAAGAGGAGATGGATGGCGTAAGGGGAAAGCGATCGTCGCATCATCACGCGGCGATCGTCGATGCGAGCGGGGCGGTGAGCGTCGTCGCGTCGGACGACGGCGCCGTGTCGTCGTCGACACGGAACGACTATGGGGATGATGCCGACGAGGGCACGTCGACGACGAAAACGACGGATGCGACATCCGCGCCACCACGCAAGGATTACGAGATGATGCATCGCGTCATGTCGAAATTGCCCCCGGAGGAATTGGATCGATTCGGCGGATTGCCGGAGATCGTCCCCCCCCCCCCATCCCAACTCTCCCTCCTACCGTCCCCGATGACGAACGGGACGACGTCCGAACGACGCGCGATCACCGACGAACAACGCGTCATATTCGAAACGAAAATGGAGGAATTGTGGAATGCGAGGCAGGAGGAATTGAGGAGGGCACAAATGGGATTGGCGGATTTGCCGGGCATGCTGGGGGAGAGGATACGTACGATCGAAAAGTATTTGGACGACGTCGTGGTCGAATCGAGGGATATATTGGAATACAGGAAAGGTCGTCGTCGCAATCGTGGCGATGATGACGATGACGGAAAGGATGACGATACAGATGACGAAAATGGTAACAAGGACGACAACGTCGTCAGGGACGTCGTCGATGCGCTACGGGATCTCGAGTACCTCCTATCGGACGTCGACATGGCGAGAGATTTTCACACATTAGGAGGATGGCCTGGACTCGTCGCGCTGTTGGAACCAACGCTCGATATCTCGATCGTCGAGGAGGGGGGGGGGGACGTCGACGTCGACGAGGATATGGCGATACTGATCGACGAGATACGTTCGTTGGCGGCCATGACCATCGGCACGGCGGTGGGAAATATCGGCGAGTTTCGATCCTGGGCGCTCGAGGACGTTGCATCATCCGCGTCATCGGAGTCAGAATCGTCGGAGTCGCCGTTATCGGGGACGTCCGCGCTTACGATGCTGATGTCGTCCTTCGAACGCGAACTGGAATCGCGCTCGACGGGCATGGGCGACGTCGGGACGATGGCGGTCGAGGAACGCGCGTGTTCCTCCCCGTCCTCCTCCGACGCGAGATGCGCGGCCCGCGCCACCCGGAGGCTACGCGCCGCATACGCCCTCGGCTCCCTCCTGCGGGGGAATCCCCAAGCGTGTCGGCACTTCGTATCGATGGGGGGTCCGGAGGTCATGGCGCGTGTCGCCCTCGGTACGATATCGAACGTTCGAGGTCCGTACGCATCCGCGAACGAAAGGATCGCGACCTTGGATTATAAGTTCGCGAGCAGGATCCTAGCGTTGGGCGAGGACGTGGTCATGGACGTGGTATTGCACGGGGGGGAGGAGGGATACGACATCGACGACTCGACGTCGTTGAACCCTAGTCAGATGGTGGCGGCGTTCGCGACCGAACGCTGGTGCGACCTGTCGTTGCGCATGCTATCGCCACCGTCGGACGTATTGGGCGACGTGACGAGGAGGGGCATACGTCAGAGGGCGATGACGGCCGTTCGCGCCCTCGCGCCGGCGTGCAGAGAGAGGAGCGGCGACGACGCGTGGGGGGTCGATGACGTGAAACGAGTGAGATCCGAGTGGAATAGGGAGGGAAGCGACGACGGCTTGGATCCGGTATACAGGAAGGAGCTCTTGGATTTGTCGGACGAGGTGCTCCGTGAGATGCGGGAGTAATAGTGTTGGAGGAGTCGCATAAGATGGAAGTTTCTCTTGAACAGCCACTGTTGAACACTACGATACTTCCTAAGTTAACTACAGATTGATTCAACCAATAATCCGGTTATTCTTTGTTGCATTCCACTAGAGCAAGGGTAAGGGTCATTGTCCTTCTCTTCCTTCTGTAACATTACGCCGTTTCATTAGAGGACAAGGACTGCGGTGTCTATCTAGAGTGCTATGTTGCTCTGTTTGTTTGAATGAAGATACGAAGATAAATTTGTCGTTATACACGCCAAAAGAGTGGTGATTCTAACTCTGACATTGACAATAATGATGACCAGGACAATAATCACTCACGACCACATCCACTCCACATCCACATCCACATCCACATCCACATCCACATCCACATCCACATCCACATC
>JALLBA010000473.1:0-17738 GCA_036939675.1 Cyclostephanos invisitatus
ATTTTTATCCTTCACACATCTAATACTTATTTTTGGCCTCAGGCGGCTTATGTCAGACAGTGACACCAATCCCAGCCAGATTACTGCATGGCTCGGGATGGGGATGCAAAACTTTTTCATAATGTTGCGATACCGTGGCCTCAGATCCATGATTCTGATCACAGAGACATCGTCGCATTGATCACGAGAGGACGACCGGAGCAGTTGATGCTATATCGCCGATGCCACCAACGGTTTCCTCTGCAACTCCTGCCGGTGGAGGAGCAGGATGAGCAAACATGTCTATTTGGGGAGTTATGAAAAACTTGTGAAGAGGAAGTGCCGATGAGGCAAATGCAAAACAACTGGATCTTGGAGGAGAGTTGGCGGCTAAATTCCCACCGGGCAATGCTCCGTCGCACCGGCCGCCTGTCAAATTGGTGCGTCCCTCCGTAACTACACCATCTCACTCCTGCTGAGCTCTCCCCTTCCAATGAAGTTGAATCAGAGAATCGTTCTCTGTTTGATGTGGCAATACACGGTGTATTGGGTGATTCTGTCAAGATTCCTAAGGTTGTTCCTCTCATTGACAATGCCACCAAGCCATTGATGCTTTGTTGGACTTGGATCCTTACAAGGATGATGATGAGGTCTTACCTTTCATCCCCGACACTGACTTGAAGGATGCAGCAGGCAGGCCGTTAGAAGTTTGATCTGTTGCCGATGCCTTAATCAATGCAGATGTGATGCTGCCTAATGGCGATAGCATTGCCATTGCTAAGGTGGTGCATAGGGGTGTCAACAATGAAGGTTGCTTGGTTGGAACCTTTAACAATAACCCCCTTCTAAACACTTTGCTTTATGAATGCGAATTTGATGATTGGACAACACGAGCATAGTCCGCAATACCATTGCTTCTGTCGGATGCTGACGGTTATTCAAGTAATTTACTTTATGAAATAGCAGACCACAAGAGTTCTGGGGAGGCCACAAAAATGGCCAACAAGTACCTCATTACCAAGACTAGTACCAGGCGAATGCGTCAGATGACTCAAGGTTGGAAATTCCTGGTCCAATGGGCTAATGGCACGTGCCAATGGATTGATTTAAAAATCTTAAAGGAGTCAAATCTTGTCCAGGTCACAGAATATGTAACAGCAAGGAATATAGCTGAAGAACCCGCCTTTGCTTGGTGGGTCCCTTATGTGTTAAGGAAACAAGATGTGATCATTTCTGCTGTGAATTCATGGGTACAGAAGACAAGACACAAGCGAAATTGATCAAAAGAATGGCAACACTCTATGGCAGGATGCCCTTTTCCAATGAGATGGGGAATGTATGCGTAACTTTTTAGACCTTGGGCCCCTCGGATTCTGATGTTTGGCTTAGGCTGTCGAAACGATCAACAGGGGAGAAGTACCAACATACGTCCTGTTGTATGTCGACAACATACTGGTAATCTCTGAGAATGCTGACAATGTCCTCTGAAGGGAAATAGGACAACACTTTGTGTTACGAGAGGAGTCCATTGGAGTGGTAAGCTTAGGGAGGTGTGTGTTAACTGAGACATCGGCTAGAGACGGCCATTTGCAATACTAGAGGATACCAATCTTCACTGCACGTGCCGCCCCCACCTGGTCATTTGATTACTAGAGTTAAATGGCTAACTACAAAATCGAAAATAATGCAGTACCCCCAACCTACCAGACCAGGCAACTCCAAGTTGAGACAATGATGAGAGCAACTGTAGTAGCAGTGAAGGACGGATTATGATTGTGTGATTTGATTTTTTTTCTCAACGGAGGAAATAATATTTTTAAGTTGGGAAGTGCCCATGGCGTTTCTCTTCATCGGAATAAGTACAAAATATCCTCCAAATTTTCTCAATCTGAAACTCCGAGTGGAGACTCCAGCCAATGAATAAGAGGAACGAGAAAGAAAGGTTTGGGAGGGCTGGTATGGTTTCTACGCATCCGAGATGCGTGTCCTTATTTCGCAGAAAAGACCGAGTCATCGAAAAATGAGAGAGAAAGGACCCAACAAAGCATGGGAAGATCTGGCGATTTTTCTCTTGGTCTTCCACTTTCCGCCGTCCCCCAATTCAGACTCCATCTTGTTGATATTCACATGTAAATTTTCCCCCATATGAAATACTTTTCACATGCCGATCGTCCCATTTTTTCGTCATCACTATCATACTTCGCGTAGAGGTCACATTATTTAATTCCGCCATTCAAGTGAGATGATCGCACCAAGTCATCGGAGTTGCGCGTCAATGTATTGCCCTCGTCGCAGCACGAGATGCCCTCCCCGCCGCCGTTGCCGTTCGTCGGGAATACTCGCACTACTGGCCGTACTCGCCTCGGCCTCGCCGTCGTTGGGCGGCGGCCAACAGGGACGTCGTCAGCGCCGGCATCGCGATGGGGAGGACGGAGTGGATGGGACGACGTGGGCGCGCGAGTCGGTGTCCGAAACGCCCCTGACCTTCGACGCGCCGGACATTCCCCCGCATGTCGATCGTCAACGCATGTTGGCGAGGGCATCCTCCGACCACCGAGGGTTGTCATCGTCGTCGAGGATCGAGGAGGACGACGAATACTACCACGACGGACCCGGCATGGACGAATATTACCATGACGCGACGGGGGGCGGGATGGACGAATACTACGGGGAGGAGGAGGGGGGGGAGGAGGGAGAGATGTATTATTATCCAGGGAACGAGGATCCGACTTACGACGCGTCGTTCGACGAGGACGACGAGTACCTCCTCGACGGGGACTACCAGGACGGGGACTACCAGGACGGGGACTACCTGGACGGGGACGCCTATTACTTGGGGGAAGGTCAGACCGATGACGCGAATGGGGCGCTGTACTTCGACGACCAGTCAGCGGATTACATGAAAGACGTCGAGTTCGATGAGGAGGGACGGGATGATGCCGATGTTTCGGAGGAGGGGGAGGACGAGGAGGGCTACTTCGAAGATGGGGTGGAAGGGGTGGGTGGAAAGGGGGGCGAAGGGGAGGTGGTCGATGGCGAGCGGGGGGGATTCAACGACGTCGGAGAGCCCAGGGTCTATGAGCCGATCGCGCGAGGGCTCAGGAGGAGGATCGATGATCCCGCATCGGGGGGGGGAGGGGGGAGGGGGGGACCGACGCCGCTTCGAGGGCTGCTTCTTCGAAATGATAATTCGACGAACCCGTCGCTGGGTGCACAATCGAGACGCAAGCTCGGATGCTACAACGTCAAGATCCAATTCAAGGTCGACAAGTACGGTAGGGAGACGACCGTGTCCCTATTGGGCAACGGCCGCTCCATCCTCAAGAGCGCTAGGGACGTGGGTGCGTATCAGACCAAGACCATGCAAAAGTGCGTATATCCGGGCACGTACACGCTCAAGCTGCAGGATAACGACGGCATATGCTGTTCCAACGGCAAGGGGTATTACAAAATGTGGGTGAACGGGCAAATTGTCGCCGTGGGCGGGTACTTCATCGGTTCCAAGTCCCACACGGTCCAGATCGGTAAGAACTGGCAGGCTTACATGACCTACCGCGACAAGGAGTGGCTGAACGCGCACAACAGCCGCCGTCGTAAGTATAATGGCGGGATGGGATACGTTCCGCTGCGTTGGTCGAGATCGCTGGCATCTCGCGCCAAGTCGTGGGCGAATCAACTCGGGTACAATTGCAAATCCGGCGCATTGACGCACGCGGGTGGCATAACTGAGGGGGAGAACCTAGCCAAGAATCAGGGTTCCGGCACGTGGGGATCGCAATATCCCGCCGATAAGATACTGAGACGTTGGACCGAGAACGAGCTGAATTGGCCGTACCCCGCAAACGCCCACTACACCCAGGTCGTATGGCGCGCCACCCAGTACGTCGGGTGCGGCGAATCCCTCAAAACCTACAACAACAATCACAGGTGTCGCGTACAAGTTTGTAGGTACGTCAAGGCCGGGAATTGCGCCGTGCGCAACGGCAATTGGAGGGCCGAGGCGTGGGATGACGAATCCAACTGCGGGGCCGATTGTCCGCCCAACGAGGGATGCTTCATTTGAAAAGAAAAAGAAGGATCGGTCATACGCCCTATGTGAAGGCGCATCTATCCCCCCCGCCCCCCTCGCGCAACACATCCTTGAGTTGGCATGTTTCGATAAGTCAGCGTTACGGATCTATCATTAATGTGATCTCTTTCGTTGAAACTGAGGGAAATCCCCGCAGTGGGCACAACTCTTGGCTCATTGTTCTTTTGTCATAATTTATTAGAGTTGTAGGTTATCAAATTAGAAGGCAGGAGAGCCCTATGTTGTAAGGATTTGAGAACTCAACGAATTTCAAAGATAATTGTTTAGGCTAGTTTTCGCCGAGAAAGTGCTCAGACCATATCATAGGTCACTCTCAATGGTTCAAGTACATCTGCTAATTTTGAAGAAAGATCCCGGATAACATATTTTGTGGGGAATTGAATCGCTGTCGTAAGCTCCTGATTCCGATTCACCAAACATCATACTATCGACATTTTATACGGGGCGGGCGATTTGGGCACCTTCCCCCCCCTACCTTGGATCAAATCCACAGTCTCCATCGAATTCATACGGGGCGAAAATGCAACATTCGACTTGGGGGTGTTGACGCCAATGCCGTTGATGGCATCGCCCTGGATCCTCGTCCGTCGCAGATCAAATAAACTCGCCGACACAACCTTCTGTCGTCGGACGTTCCGAAAGGCCCATATCCCCAACAGCAGACACATGATTTGCATCCGAAACTATGCGAAAATGGGGGAGATTTTACGACAGAAAAGTTTGCAAACTCGTTGGTGCGGTTTAAGGTTGGCGACGTAAGGCGAAATTTTGCTTCACTAAACACAAACAAAGAAAAAACGGAGCACACATACACCTACCATCCGAAATTGCTCGTCTCCATCCGTATATCGGCACGGTCTATATTCTGGGATACTCCGTGCGATCTTCTTGGAAAAATCCGTCTCTGTTCGAATCCCAAGAGACGTAAGTGGGAGTGAAAGTCGGGAGCGATATGCGTTAGGAGTACGATGTAACAATGAAAAACAGGGTTGAGTAGTATGAGTGGGAGACCCTCCAAAGGAGTGAAAAATGAAACGATTGCCAGTTGCGAATAGACACATTTCCGATTCCTTCTCCACCCACATCCAGCCCTCGGCATGCTCTCACCCTGAGATAACACCGTGCATTCGAATTTCCTCCTCCTCCCGTACGATATGCAACTCTCGTACTCGCCCGATATCCTCTCGTCCTCCTTCTCGATATTCACCCTCCACGATCGATGGCACAATTCGCATTCCTCCACGGGTACGCAGATTTCGTTATCGTTCTCGTCGTCCCTCCCCCCTCCCGGCGGCGAATATTCACGCGACTGATTCGCGACGACGACTACGTCGGCGGTCGTCGCGTCGTCGGTGCCATCGTCGCCATCGTCCTCCTCAGCGGTTTCCATCTTGGATTTCGCCGCCTTCGTCGTCGTTGGTGTCGTCGGGTCGTCGCTATCCCCCCCATCGACGTCATCGTCGTCATCGGCGCTATCCTCCGTCCCGGGGGATGTCGAATCGACCAATCGCCGACCATCGGCAGATGAATGCCGACGACGCGGCGCCGCGACCGCCCTCGCCCTCCACGCGACCCTTATCGTTGGGAATATCGTCGAGTGGTGAGACTCTTCGCGGGAAGGATAATTCCGCATGCGAGCCTGCATTATATTTATTCTCTCGAGCTTCGATCAGGAAGGAGATGATGAAAGGGCGGGGCGGGCGGGGAAAAGAGGAACGATCGAATGATTTAAGGCATTGTCTCTATCGTATGGAGAGAAAAAAACTTAAGACTTATCGGACTTTTACGACATCTGAAGTTTTTTGACTCAAAACAGCGCAGGTTGTAGGCTCGGACTTTCCCGAGTAGGGGTTGTAAAAGAAATTCATACTAGATCCTACGTTGAAAGGGATCTCAAAACAGAATTCCACCATGGCGGAGCCGTTCGCCGGGTCTAGTGGCATGGCTACTGTATTAATAGCCACCCCCTCGCGGCAATCTCTCAGCGATGAACTGATCGAGGACGCTGTTGAAGGTTTTTGCTTAAATATGTAAACCGGCTGAGATTATAATACCTTTGTTAACTTATTGATTTTATATTGTTACCTCTCACACTTCGATCGCCCCCAAAATGATCAAATAGCCCCCGCCCCTCCCTGCTCTCCCCACCGGTCGAGCCTCATATCTAATCTATTACCCATCGAGATCGCATGTTTTTGGTTGGTTGTTGTGTGTTTATTGGTAGTTTGGCGGCCCCATAAGGCTCATGTGTATTTTGTTCTTGTTTTTATCCATCGCTTAATTTGAGGACCAAGCAATGGGAATACGCCCCACCCCATATGTTCCGCCGTGGCCTGGTCTCACCTTGCAAACACCCCACCCAATCGGCACTGTCTTTCGGTTGGTTGTTGTGTTTTAATAAGTTCGCCACCATCTAAACCCAAGGCCTCAACCCTCTCTCAATTTTCATTTTTGATTTGCACAATTCGCCGCCCCAAACAACGGGTAAACGACCTCCCCGCTCGTTCTGAACCATTCACGTCTCCTAATCAACATCCCCCCCACCGCCAACATCATGTTTGGGTTGGTTGTTGAGTATTCTCATTGAGTGGCAGCCGCCCAATACTGGTGCTCTGCCCATATCTCATTTTTTTATTGGCCCCAATACAAGGGAATGGGCCGCATTGCGCCCGTGCGCGGCCACCAGGAGCCTGCAGTAGACTCATAGGGAGCCATGGCGCCACAATTCGGGTCCATGGTGGACGTTGCCATGGAGGGCGAGGGCAAAGCCACTGGGGGTAGGACGGCATTGGATCATTTTTCTTGTGTGTTGTGATGAAAAGTGGTGACATGGAGGCTTTGTATGTTTGTGTCGGCTTACACAAAATGTTCAGTCCCGGTCAACCGGTCCAAGGAATCGACCAAATTTTTGTGTTTGTAACACTCAAACACTTAAATTAGTGAGATTTAAGTGTATTTGTGATGGGTTTGGCGATATTTAAGTTTTTCACAAACACAAAATTAATTTTGGGATCACTGTAACGTACTCTAAAAAGTTACCTGTCGTGCGTGCTCACAATCACAAAATTCTGTTGTGGTGGGATTTTGTGGTGAGCACACACGACAAGACCATAAAAATCAAAAAGATCCATCATGGTGTCAACGAGATGAGGCAGCGATTACAGCACACCAGAGACGAATCTGAGGAAGATTCTAAAAGTGTTCCCATTTGGTACCATGTACCCATTTGGTACCATTACAAATTTGATGCCAACATTGTTTTTTACTTTGTTAAAATAAGTCAATATCCTGTAGAAAATCCCACCAAAGCGCCAACCACAAAATACACAACAAACATGTTCAGACCCCATACCTTCCAACTCAGCTTCCTATAAGAAAACCCACTATAATGCCAACTCGATATCCTGCAGAAAAGCCCACCGAAGCGCCAACCACATAACAAATAACAAACATGTCCAGACCCACACCTTCCAACTTGACTTCCTAGACGAAATTCCACCAAAACGCCAACCACCCCACAAATAACAACCATTTCCCCAGAACTGTCACACCATCACTTCTTCGCTGCAGTAATTTTTTTGTTTTTTGGAAGCCACAGGTGGCCACTTAAAGGAATGAAACTCCTTTGTGTTACGTATTGATACTCTGTGTACTCTTATGCATTAGGATACATTGGCTACTTATTTAGCCTACTTACCTTCTATTAGGATACCTCTAAGGTACAGTCCCGCTTCAAGACTTCTCTACTGCGGAACTACTATATTCTTCTTAGAATTTTCTAGGAGAACTCTAGGAGACTCTCAGATCCTCTTAGTGATTCTGACTCAACGATTATTGAGCGTATTTGCTCACATTTTAGGTTAGAATAATCTCATTAATTTCACTATTCACTGAATCGCTGTGACCTGAATAAACACCCTACTAGCTACGATATTAGGGGACGCCCTTCCATTATCAAGCTAGTGCCAATTACTTTTGAAAGATAACAGATGCGTCCCCTCCCATGGGCACAAGGCACGATGCTGTCCGTGAGATCCCCAGATCCCCCGCGACAGCCACTGCGGCGACGTCCCTCAAAATTTCATCGATGGCGGCAGCATGCCACCTCCCCACATGCCAATTGCACCGCCGCATTCCCCTCCCTTGCAACGTCATCGTCGTGGTTGATTGTTGTGTTTTCTGTCGTCAACAAAATGCGTCCCCTCCCGTGAGCACGATGCACCGTCAACCTTGGGCACCACAATAAGTACGTGACGGTGGTTGCAATGCGCTTGTCTGCACACCGACCCCTTCCTGACATGGTAATGATGATAATGCCAATGTGTCACAAGGTTTGTTGGTGTAGATCGATGAGCAATAGTTGATCTAACACGTTGCGGAAGGATTTTTTTTTTGAGATTATTTGAGTGGTGTTTGCGCCTCAACAGGGTCTTGCAGGAAAATCAACTCAGAAGATAGGGTTGTCATACATCAATCAAATCGGGAGGGGCTGCTTTAAACGACTGGATACTTGTCTGGGGTATTAGATTCAGTTAACAAGGATTTGCTGACGATTATCTGAAGACCATCGTTTGAGCAGAAAAAGTGTTAGAAAAGAGGGAGTGCGAAACGATGGGGGTTAAACTCGTACTGTTTGTATCGTGGGTCTTATTCCGGACAGAAACTTCCCGCCAATTTTTTCCCTGTGCAACGGTTTTTTTTGGCAGAAAACAACGGGTCTCATACTCTAATAGGGGTATGATACCAGAACACTCTTTGCCCCGACGACGTCGACAAAAAAGTAATACGCCGTATCATGGCGGACGATGAACTGAAAGCCGCCTGCTCCGCGGGGTCGTCATCAGAGTCCGATAGACGAAACGACTCGCAGACCGTTGCCATGATGGATTCCAAGCTTCGAACAGACGAGATCAGCAGTTGCAGCGGCAGCGGCAGCAGCATTTCCGGAGATGAAATGGAGGAAGACGACGTCGACGAGGGGACGACCGGCGACGATAGCGGCAACATCGACGACGTCGACGAAATTGTGGATGCATCGCGCTTCGTTGTCGACGATGAGAGCAAAATTGACATCAACTCCGTAATCAGCGGCAATGTTGATGATGATGTCAGCGATGATGACAACGACGACGATAGGGGCGATGATCAACATTTGGAAGTGTTCGGCAGAAATCTAGGCGCCATCTTCGAGGATAATGCGAACGTGGAGAAATTTCTTCCCAACGGCTATCCAGTTAATGGTGCCGGTGACAATTCCGATGCAGCTGTCGTCAAGAGGGCAAGAGGCAGCAATGCAAACCCTAGCCGTCCGCCATTGGCGCCTGGCAGGCCGGCTACGGCCACCGCTTCGCTGCGCGCCAAGGATGAAAATCATAAACGCGCGGCTAAGGGATCCAGCAGCACTCCCGTAGTGGACGATCCGCGGCTTTCTGTATGGTTGCGCATACGACCACCTGTTTGCTCGAATGGGAAGAAGGACGTGAATACAATTGAGGTAATCGTCGATGGGGAGACGGCCACGTCCTCCCTATCCACTACCATTCGAACCTACCCTCCATTGAACTCCAACGCCGCCAAGGTTGTCCGGGGTGGGAGCAAGTTTGCGGCAATGTCCGACTCTTTGCACTTGGTGAAGAAGAGTGCATCGCTCGTGACCAAATCATTTATCGATGACGGGAGCAGCGACGGCAGATCGGTGGACTTGAATGCCGAAGTTCGCGGTGTCAAGGAGTATTCATACAGTGGCGTGTTTGGTCCGAACTCAAAGCAGATAGATGTTTACGACAGCGTCGCGGCGCCGTTGGTCGAGGGACTATTTAAGAAAAGCAGCGACGGAGAGGGTGCGTCAATGTCATTGGGAGAATCGGCCCTTCTATTCACGCTTGGTGTGACCAATGCAGGGAAAACTTACACCGTCATGGGCACAGGATTCGAGACGAAGACTCAGGGGATGGATGAGATCAATATGTCTAACAAAGATTGGGGCATCATCCCTCGATCACTTGATCACATTCTCTCTCGTGTCAATGCATTAAATGCGGATTTGAAGTCAGGACCGAGGCTTCAAGTTTTTATGAGCTACCTGGAGATATATAACGAGAATATCTATGATTTGTTGCCGCAGAAGTCAGATATCACAAGGCGTCCGTGTGACGGGCCCCCATCCCTCAAGCTCCGCGAGAGCCGTCGTGGACGCATCTTCGTTAGTGGACTTGCTCGGCATGCAGTTGACAACATCCAGATGGGATTGGAATTGTTGAAGATGGCGAAAAATAACCGTCACACCGCCTCGAACAACATCAATGCCACCTCGAGTCGCAGCCACTCCATTTGTCAGTGGGAAATTGCACTTTCTCCTGGAGGACCTGGCGATGCAACCGACAAGAGCAGGGTTCCGTCTAATGCAATTGTTGACTCTGAGTGCGACACTGACGACGAGAGCGTGTGCTCCAAGTCGAGCTCTCACAATCGGCAACGCAAATCTAGCGTCATCTGGATCGTTGACCTTGCTGGTAGCGAGAGGAGCAAGCGTACCCGCAGCCATACGATTCATCAAAGGGAGGCCGCACTCATTAATGCATCTCTCATGAACCTAATGAGGTGCCTCCGGGAAATGCTCAATCACCAACCAAAGAAACGTGGCGTTGCATCCAAGGGTGGCGTGGTGCCCTTCAGGGAATCAAAGTTAACCCACATGTTTATGAATCATTTGACTGGACCTGCGGCATCAAGAACGACCATGATTGTTAATGTCAACCCGGGAGCCGCTGATTTTGACGAAACCCAGCATGTCCTTGGCTATGCTGTCACGGCGCGAAATGTGAAAATTAGCGCCGTCGACTACAATCGTCAGCGACTCAAGTTTGTGAAGGAGAGTGAGGCTGCGTCCAAGTCGTCGCCTAAGAAGGCCATAACATTAAAAGGCGGCACTAGACTCGCTAAGATTGTTCACAAGCTTTCGCCAAAAAAGCGAAAGAAAGCTACCGTTGAGTCGTCCTCGAATCCTCACGCTAAACGTCTTCGATGCAATAGCAATAGTGATACCACCGTTCTCAACAATAGCAAGAAGTTTGCTCTTGCTGCGTTGAACCCCTTGCATGGGATTCCCAAGGCTGGCGTGCAAGATAATAACGACCAGTTGGAAGCACTCCGCGAAGAAAACGTCGCCATCAAGGCCACTGTGGAAGACCTCCGTCAACAACTTACCGAATGCGAGAACGAGGTGCGTGAAGAGGTCGTTGCCATGATGTCTGAGCAATTGCAAGAAAGTAAGGAATGGTACGAGAATCGAATACTGCAATTGAAACAGCATATCGATTCCATCCTATCGACAACGCCAGCACAGACTGATGTTGAGAGCAACGAGGCCGACCTATTGGAAAGAATTGATGAGTGCGAGGAGGAGATGAAGCGCATGCGTGAGGACCACATCGCCGAAGTGGAGGAATTAACTGCGATACATCTCCACCTTAATAATGAAAATCAATTGGCGATGGAGAACCTCGCAATGGAGCACAAGTTGGGGCTTCAACTTGAACAGGCAAAGAGCAAACGCTTGGAGGCGGAAAATGGCGCGCTTCGTCATCAATCGAGAGAACTTCAATTTAGTCATGACAGTCTCCTGGCCAAGTACAATGCTTTGTTAGATTCCGCTCAGCGGCAGGATGGGACATCACCCGCGCATCGCGAGAAGGAAAATTTCTCTTCTGCTGCGGCCAGCATGCCAGAGTCACCGTCGTTCGGGAAATTACGACGCGAAGAAGTCGCTGATGTTGCCAGTACCGCAGCCGACAACAACATCTCGCCCAAGGCAAAAAGGACTGGATGGTTTGGTAAGTCGCCCATGAAGGCGACCGCTTTAGGTGGAACGGAGGTGTATCCTGCTGAAAATCCCAGTACCAAACGATCGCCTCTCGGAAAAATTTTATAAGGCGAGAACTACCGCATCATTAGGACCTGAAAGTCTTGATCTGCGAATTCATTTTTGAGCTCGATTGACGCCACGCAAGAATCGGTTGCACTGATCTTCGCTACTGTCGTTTTAGAATAATCAAGAGATCTGTAGGATAAAATTATGCTAATAGAGTGAAAGCCTGTGAAGGCAAACTTCATTTTTTGACAGCGTTTTTTGGCGCAAAACAAAATGGAAACAAAAATCGAAGCGATGCGTGTACAACCCTCATCTTTCATATTATGCATAACAACTTTCGAATCAAGCGATCGGCGTTATGGAATGACCGATTCGGACGAAGCCGCAAACGTGATACTGTAGAAAGCAATGAAGTGGCAATATCTACCAAGACCTCGCATGCACGCGGGCCACGGCACGAGATGTCCCTCGAGAGCGGTGGCCAACAGACGAAAAAGAAATATCATCGACGGGGGACGTTGGGCGGCGTACCAACTACTATCTACGCCCATAGGTACACGACGCCACTACTGCTCTGGAAACTAGAAGCCCAATGCCGCATGAATCGCGGAGGTATCCGACGCGTACTCCAAACCCCTCTCAATCTCGTCCACGTAACCCCGGAATTCTTCCGAATGGGCGAGCTGGACGATGTAGTTCACGATGGACTCCCGTCGACGACGACGCGACGGGTCGTCGTCCCGATCGTTCCCGAGGACGGCGAGCCTGCGACGCTTCGCGTCGTTCGACTCGTCGATAATGTGCTCGCGACGGCGCTCGTCGGCGACCATCGCGCCGCTCGATGTGCCGCGACCGTCGCGATGCCTCCTCTTCGACGGGGCATCGACGTCGTCGTCCTCGTCGTCGTACGCCTCGCGGTAGTCGTCATCGCGACATGCATGCCGCGACGGAGGAGGCGCGAGCAGCACGCGCCGATTCAGGTACACGAGCCTATCGCAGAAATCGACGCAATCGCGCGTGGACGCGAATCGCAATACCACCGCGCCCCTACCCCTGCGGGTGGTGATTAGCAGCGTGTTCCGACGTCGAACGAGGAGGGCGTTGTCGTTCCAACCGTCGGAACCGGATACGTCCGCGTCGCCTCGTGCGTCGCGATCGTATTCGTCGGCGACCGCGGTCCCCGCTCGAGCGGACGACGACGACGACGACGGCCGATCGGCGCGGTCCCAGGGAAAGTGCTGCTCGAAGAGTCGTATGCGCAACCTCATCTTCCTGACCTCGATGCACCCCTCGCGAGGGGCCGCCGTCAGCTCCTCCTCCTCCGTCGTCGCCTCCCCCGCCATCGTTCCGCCGCCGCGACCGCCCCCTCCGTTGTTGGACGACGACCGGGCGGCGGGGGGAGGGGTCCGCCGCTTGATGGCGTCGTCGGAGTAAACCTCCCACCCCCGATGGGACTGGAGACGATAGATAAGGACCGGCCATCGCTCTCGAACGCCCTGATCGTCGCAGTAGTTGCGAGGGGGGGGCAGGATGGACGGGAGCGGTGCCGACAACGACGCCGCTGCGTTGTTCCCGACGTTGCGCTTGGACGTCATTGCCACCCCTAACCGTGGTCTCAAGGGCGAAGGGCGAAACGTACGCACAGCGCTTGTGATTTACTTACATACTCAGGAAATAGAGCACTCGATTCTATCGCTCTCGATACGCCGATGGACCAAAGACGACATCAAAATATTTTGCGACGGAGTCGCTGAAAAGGGGGGGGGAGGGGGGAGTTTGATTTTCCCCGCGTTACATCTAAGATCTGCGCTCAACAGAGGAATAATACCAGGTTTCGTATGTCGAATAGAAAACGTCAACTGGTAGGATTCAGATACCATGGAGAGATAACAACAACACCAAACAGGGACCTCATAATGAGGTTCACCCCAGCCCGAGCCAACCTCTCTCTTGTTTTAGTTTTAGAAAATACTTTCGCCAATCAAATACATCAATCGCGGCGCGATGCAAGGAGAAAACGAATCCAGGCGTCAGGGGCTGACCCGGGTCCATGCCGTTCGCAAGCCGAACGTCCGGGGGAGTGACTATAGGATCGACGACGGAATAATGGCGGTCCTTCGCGTGACGGTCCTGGGCGAGAACAACGACCACGGCGGCGGCGTCCTGCGCTTGCGCTTCGGCGAGAACGTGGCCACCGCGGATCCCAACGGGACCGTCTCGTTTCCCGTCCATCGAACCCCGCTGATCGCGGAAACTCCCACCGGGGCCGACCCACGCGTCGTCGACGATAGGCCCTCGCTCCGCGACGTCGATGATGCCGCCCCCGCGGCGACCATGATCCAAACGATGTGGCGGAGGAAGGCAAGGACCGTTCCTCCTCCTCGGACGTCCGATGATTGTAATGTACTCATCGTGGAAGTGTCCGACGAGCAGGGCAGGGCCATCGGGAGGGGTTACATCATGTATCAAGATCTTATGAAGGAGGGGGGGGGGATGCGCACGACGGTTGAGTTAATGGCCGTAGGACTCGGGAGGGCCTTTCGAAGCAAGGCGATCTTGAACCTCGAATGCAGACTGGAGAGTTTTTATCCCACTGAGGGCCCCTTCTCGCTCCCTACGTTACGACTGCACAACAACCTAAATAAAAAGGGCGGCATGATGCGGACAATAAAGGATGGGGGCACATTTGAGCCATTCCCAACCTGGCAGGTGAGGCTATGGGAGGTGGCAAGGACCTTTAGCGGCGATTACTCTCATTGGAATGAGAAGTACGCCTCCGCTCAACAGATTTATGGGCCTGGGCTGCAAGCCGTGGCGATCCGCGAGGGGATACGGTTGCAGCATTCCATGCTGTATTCCAAGAACAAGTCCATGTTCGGCACCTCCAAAACTCACCTGATACGCGGCATATCATCGTTCATCGCGGCCCTTCCCACTTCTAACGAGAATTCCACGCCCGGCATGGCGTTGCGATTCACCTACGTGATACTGACAAACTCAAACATGCATTTCTCGATAACGGGGAAGAAGACGGCACAGGACTTCCTGTCGAAGCACGCCCTTCACAATAATGCGGGTCGGGAGGTGGCATTCGCGGGCGAATTCTTCATTGACAGGAATAGCGAGCGCGCCCTTACCACCGGCATCCCGGCCTGGATCATCGACAACAATTCCGGAACATTTGCACCAGCGAAGGAGAAGTTGCATCTCTTACAAGCATTGCTTGAGTTCAATTTTGGTAAAGAATGTCCCATCCTTGCCCTTGATCGCTGCGATCCAGCTCTGAGTGAATACTTCAATGTTAACAAAGTGGAATAGAGTAGGATTGTATGCAATAAGAGTCTAAAACCTTGGGCTGTGATACCCACAACTCACCTTGTAATGGGTATCCCACATATCTACTATCTAAATGACCAAAGTGTGATGCCAAATATTTGTGTACACGCCTTGATAAATTATTTCCCTGCTCTTCTTTTTTCTTTTTTGGGGATTCCTTAGTTTTTATCTTCTTATATGCATTGTGAAGTGTGTTCTTGGGATGAGTTCTGGTAATATGCAAATTTGAAATGTTGTGGATTTAGTGTGGGTAAATCGATGTGGCTGTGGGTAAATCAAATTCCTACTTTATTTAACTTAACAAGTCAACATGATTGATGTGATATTAAAGTTTTTGACCCATGAAGTTTTAATCTAGCAATATGTTGATGCCCACATAAGGGTTCCACGTCACTTCCTCGTGCCTTATTCCTGAAACAATTTCATCCACAGGTATTAGATGACAACGACCATGATGGGCAACATTCAAGCAGTACAAACTGTCGCATAATAATCTGATTATGAGTGAGACTAATGCTCACTTGTTAGACACTCACAAGCACAGGATGGAGGATGGCACTTCAATACCAATATCTCACCTCATTTTCCCACATAGCAAGTTGGAAAATGTCAGGGTGTAGGTCACGTGATCCATGGTAAGAATTTTGAAAAAGGATCTCTTTTATCCCCCCATCCAAAGCTATGTAAACCAATGAGAACTGTTTGATATGGGTCTGGAGCCTCAGCAGCTTAACCGCTACTGGCGCATATATGTGTCCCTGTTTTTTTAGATTCCACAAAAAAAATTCTCTGCCAATTTTTGGCCCCTAAGCAGCCCGCCTAGGGTAATGCCCACTAGCTGAGCGCTCTCTCTACAAGCATATCCACTGGCCCCTTTACGAAGCTTGTTGCTTCAATGAGCTGAGTAGGGGGTCCTTGTGGGGGCATGATTTTAGATAGCTTTTGCTAGTAAAAAAGTACGATAAGTGCTACCTAAAAGTTAGTTGTTCTCAGTGATATCACATGACGATGACAACGACAATGACAACCATGGCATCCGCCGGGTTAATACAACACAAGCACTCACCTGGCAGCAGCAAAGCCACCAACATGCACCATTGGTTGGTGTGCCTTGTGCCGTATCCACCCAACATCATGGTCGTCGCATTTGCCTTTGATTTCATTACATTTTATTACATCGTAGATAATAGAGTAGCTAATTAATTAATTAATACTCTAACAGTTTATTGATTCCATTGAATTGCTTTGACCGCACGCCCCCCCAACCCTTTGCCCAAGTCACCTTTGCACTGGATCAGGTCAATATATAAAAGCCGCACCGCTGGAGGGGGCAAAAGCTTGACATGGTGGGGATTGTTGTGTTCAGTGCAAGTTTTAACATACCCATCAGAACCCTTATAGCGTTTAAGCTGTCAACCACTCCATCATGATATCATGTTGGTCATTCCATCACCCTATATGAATTTATGGTTTGTTCAAAGGTGCCGATCTCAGCAAATACTGCAGATGAGCGATTAAAAGTTGATTATGGCCTTGGCTGGTAATGTTAGTGTCGTGTCAGCAATCTCAAACTCCCCAGCTGACAGACATGATGACATGTCATGCCAACATGTCGGCACTGACACAGACCATGCCGGCGACATCGAGCTGTGTTGGTTACTCAATTGCGGTGTCGGTGTAGTGTTGGCATGCCGACATGGCAACATGTCGGCACCATGCCAGGAAAAAAACTACTCGTATATACTACTTTTTAGAATAAATAAGCACACAGCAATCAAAAATGGCAACGCGGTGGTGGCATTGGGAGATGCAGCGGCATGGCGGCATTTGGGAGGCGTGTTGGGCAGTCATTGAGGGTAGTGGTGGTGTTGGGTGGTGGTGGCAGAAGATCAGCAATGAGAGCGTTGACGTCGACATCGTGCAAAGAGAGGTGGAGGAGTGCAACAATCAACTAAACAAGACACGTCAAGAAAAAAAACATGACGTGATGCATCACGATGACGAGATGCAGCAATGCAATGTGTGTGTGTGTGTTGACTTGTCCTCTGGGCAGGGAAGGCCATTTCCAATACTAGAGATTTCCAAAGCTCGTTGGATGCACCTTCCCCCCCAGGAGCTTGATTACTAGAGAATACACTGAACTAAGACCCACACAGTTAAGGCCGTTGTTTTGTACCCACCAAGCATACTCCCCCTCATATGAAAGAGAGAAGACAAAAGCCAGGACCATCACTCATCTGACCCAGTTGCATCTTGGACGTTCAAGTCCGTCAGCTGTTCCCACCACCATTGGCGTGGTATTGCCCCTCTCTTTTGCTTGCCATGCCTGCATTCGGTGAGAATTGGGTGGGTTGCAACGTACTGACATAGGCCAAGATATCTAGTAAGATAATTAGCGATTATAATCACTAAACAGGCGCGAGACTCGCTATAAGCAAGTCTCTGGTGTAAGTACAGACAGAC
>JALLBA010000474.1:0-17749 GCA_036939675.1 Cyclostephanos invisitatus
CTACAAACTACTACTATCCAGTGCGCAGCGGTGATGTTGTTATTTGCATCACGGCGAAGCCTTATCCTGTGGGCGTGGAACCCATCGATATATGTGAATGCTGCAAGAAGCATGGATGTACTATCAACATGGGTCACTGCGACGAAACTACCACTACCACTGCCACTACTGTGGCGGCCATTCCTGAGGAGACTACTGCTGTGACAGCTGCAACGATGCCTGTGAATCCCCAGGACGAGACTACCACCACTGTTGCTACACCGTTTATCCCTGAACACTATTACTATCCCATACGTGGTAGTGGCGTTGTTATTTGCGTCACCCAAAAACCTTATCCACAAAATGTTGAAAAATATGTGGACATTTGCGAGTGCTGCGAGCAGCAGAAATGTACTATCAATATGGATCATTGTAAGTTGCAGATGATGGCCTTGGATAGTATGGAAGAGACGAGCACGTCCGATTTCTTTTTGTTGGGGTCATCTATTGCATTCTGGTTTCCGGACATACATGCCGACGGAAATAAGTGCATATTTGGCGAAGACTATGATTCATGGATGTCGACGGCTCTATATCGTGCATCGTTTTTGTTTGACACTGAGGAAGAATGCTGCGAGCAACACAAGTGCGATCCAAATACTGAGAGTCGAGTCGATGTGGTTACCTTTATTGACCAAAATTTCGACGACGATCAGCAGACACTGCCATGGATGAACGGAGGCACCATGACACACATTGCCGATTGGGGCCTAACCACTAGCAAGAGTGTCTCGGGCAAACATTCACTACGTTCTGGTGATTTAAACAGCAGCGGAGGGAAGTCGTCCGACATATACCTGAAAATCGACTCTTGGTTTGGCGGCTATATCGAATTCGTGTATAACGCTGACGTTGGCGAACCTTTCGATTATTTTCTATTCAAAATTGATGGAGAGGTGAAACTCGAAGAGTACAGCCCCACCGACGAATGGAAAAAATTTTCCATGAGCATGCCAGCTGGGCTGCACGAGATTTCGTTCCATGTGATTGCGCTGAACGTCAAGCTGAAAATGAAGAGGGGGGCTAATGTCGCCCAATATGGCTCAGGGTTTGTCTATCTGGATGATTTGCAGTTCAAGCCACTGATATAAGGAGAATGGTATTAAATGAGGCAGCGGGGGCTGTCCGCCCAGTTTGTATAATTAGGAACTATTTGATTCACGTTACATAGTAGAAGCATTATTTAAATCAAGAATGTAGTATTTTAGTTCTTTGTTAATTCTCTCAAGTGTTTTTATTATCACTCAGATCTGATAATTGTAAACACCTGCACTTCCTGGGCCAGCGTCGATTAAATCCGAATAATTGAAGCAATAGGAAATAAAAAAATTTACTAAATCTTGGATTACAGAGAACATCCTAGTTTTTATGCCAAAACTTAACTCTTACAGATGAATTTGAGTCGCGAGACTGTATCTGTATGGTTGCAAGGGACGATACGCAGCAATAGGACATATACAAGGTTGCGCTCAACTTAAAATAATTGAACTTTAATTGTTTAACTAAGAGTGTGTCTTTTCGAAACTCATGTATGCGCATGTGATAATCATATCAATCATCATGATGCCATTTATTCACTTTCTTCGTGCCCCGTCACATCGAAAAAAGTTCGAAAATAAGCCATTTCAATAACCACCTATTATAGATCCCAAGCATCTAGCGGTTCACCCGATGATTCATTTTCCGAAACCCCTGAATTCGTATCGTTTTGCGAGCGATACGTCGTATGATTATGAGTGCCTAAAACATCATCGTCACTATCATCCCAGCAACCATCAGTATTTTCTAGCATAGCAAGATCATCCCTCAGCGTCTGAGGCGAGCCATTTGCTATGGCTTTATCAGCTTCCTTGCCCATGATATGTCCGGCGGCATTGACCACCGCGCGTGCCTGCTGCTGTTCCGCAGATTTTAATTGTGCCTGCTGACGATCGAGGACGTCCTTTAGCATTTCCGCAGCTGTCGTTCCTCCTCGGACCTTGCGCAGCACTTCGGGTTCATACCTTCCCCTCGGTTTACCAGGACTCATCATATTGACCCCGTGGGCGTCAGCCCACTGGAGCCAAGCGCCGAACGTGTCAGGATCTCCCCTGCGGAGCGTATCCGGATTGCCTACAACAATGAGCGCGCGTCTGGCTCTTGTAAACGACACGTTGATGCGCCGCCAATCAGAGACGAAGCCAACTGCGCCGTAAGAGTTGCTACGCACGGCGGAGAAAATAACCGCCTCCTTCTCACGACCCTGGAATCCGTCGGTGGAAGATACCTCGACAAAGGGGGGTCCTTGGGGCAGCAGGTTACGAAGTTGCCGCCGGATGAGACGCACCTGCGCCGCATAGGGAGTGACGACGGCGATGTCGGAGACAGTGCACTGGCCGCCTTCGAGCAATTGTACGACAGCGTGACAAACTTCCAACGCCTCTGCCTCGTTCGCCTTGCTTACACCATCGTCTATCTCTACGCTATCAATGATGGGAATGAAAGCAACAGGAAATTCCTCACGAGGCCATGGAAATCCTTGTAATGGTCTTCTTTCAGGGGGGGACACTCCATCCTTTAACTTCCCACCGTAGAAGAGATCGGAGGGGAACATCGATATTCCGGGATGCATCCTATATTGAGTATCCAACATGAAGGGGGGAACACCACATGCGACCATACGCGAGAATAAGGGAACTCCCAGGCCCTCCTCCTCGGCCCTTGTACTCAACACCGTAGGCGGCAACTGACAGTGATCGCCGACCAACACAAGCTGACGGCATCCTCTCGCGAGGGGGACGAGTACAGCAGGCTCTGTCGCCTGCGTGGCCTCATCGACCATCACCCGTTCGAAAATCATGCTGTCCAGGATGTCACCGCCGGATCCGATGCACGTACAGCACACGACCTGCGCGTTCTTGAGGATTTTCATTTTCTCTTTCATTTGGGAGGCGGATATCGCGCCGCCCCCCTTGCTGTTGTCGGCGGGGGAACGATCAATACAGTACTGGAGGAGCTCGGGACGAATCGCCTCCGGACCTATAACAGACATAAAATGGTTAAATAGGTGAAAAATAGCGGTATAATTCAATCGTTCGACTTTTACTCACGACCTAGACGGACAACCCGCAAGCCCACATTCGCGCATCCCTCGACGAGGTTATCAACCGCGATGTTAGAATCCGACGTGGCGAGGATTGGTGACGGATCGCCTCCAGGTCTAGTTCGCGCTTGTGCTACCCTGGCCCAATGCTGTAGTATTCGTATCGCGACGGCCGTCTTGCCAGTGCCTGGAGGACCTTGAACAAGGGTCAGACGATTTGAGGCTGCCCCCTGCACTGCGAGACGTTGGGAAGCATTCAATCCTTCGAGTGCGCCATACTTCTCCAGCGCAAGGAAAGATTCGGATCGGATCGACTCCTGTCCGCTGTCGTCATCGTAATCGCAACCCCTATCGAAGGCGCTCCATGGCACGGCCCTCGAACAAATCGCAGCGATGCTAGTCTGCTCGTGCCCGCGACCACCCCGGCCATTCGTTGGGGGTTGGAAGTTCCCCCCTGCCATCATCACCCGATCGATGTTCTCGTCCATCGCCGTGATAGCCTTGATCAATTCCGCGCTTGGGTGGCGCCTGTCCGCGACGGGATATCCATCCTCGTCTTTCTCAGGAGGGCTGACCACCGACACGGCAGCGGCAAGTTGACGCGTAAACCCCATGCGATTGGCAAGCTTGTCGATGCGGTATACGTTGCCCTCGACGTTGTCGGTGAGCAGACGATACAGCTCCATGTTCCCTTTGTCCTGGAGGCGGAGCACGAGGGGCGCGGCATTCGCAACGGTCGCCTCGATCATGTTCCGATCGAGGCTCTCTGCCGACATGGGGTATGGCCCAGCGTAGGGGAGAATGGAGACGGCGTCCCCCGCCTGCATGCCACGATTCTCGGACGTGTCGGGTATGAATACCCCGAGCTGACGGCCTGGGTCGACGACAAGATCCGACGGCTTCTTCCCCCGTCGGAGACGCGCGTCGACAACACAGTATGCACTTCGAACAAGGCGCTCGCACGGTGCGGAGCAGATACGATCGCGCGCCGAGGTGGCCTCCTCTAAAAACTCAAGAGCAATCCCGCGCACGATGCGCATGAAGTACGTGCGCGAGGTGGGCTGTTCGAAATGGGTGGCAATGCAAAGAGCGTTGATCATATCGGCAGCGGTGTATGCGCTCGAATTACGCAGGTTCTGGGGCAGGCACTGCAGGATTCGCTCGGTCTGGATCGCGCTGAGCGTACCCGGGAGGGCGCAGTTGCGCAGACAGTAAAGGGCATCCTCGAACATGGCCGCCATCACGTATGCCTTGAGGACAGTTTCCAACACATGGCTGTCCAAAGCGAAGCGATGATTGTGTTTGTCCCGGAGTATCTTACGCATCCCATCTGGATCCGAGCGTTCAACGCACACCCTGACCATCTTGTTGAAATGCCGCGCGGCCCTGAGCATCGCCGCGTCGTCGCTCTCCATCCCACGCCTGGGGTCCACCCTCTTGCTCTTTCGCGCGGACTTCGCGCCTTCCGCTCCGGTCACCTTGGTATCGACGCCTCCGCCGGGGATGCCAAGGTCGTCGGCTGCCGACTGATCTGCCGTCGCTGACTGCTTAATCTGAACCCTCGTTGTTTCCCCGATGGACACCTCTGTCGCCCCTAGCATCTTGATGGCGTCGGAGGTCGAAGTTTTCGGGACTATCTCAACGTCGTCAGTCGGGGGCGTCGTTGTCGTTGTCTTGGCCTTAGTCGACCCTCTCCTCTTCTTCTTCTTTGAACCGGTGGCGTTCCCCCCCGTCTTGCCGTCCGGGTCGCCACTCACGGCCGCCGAACTAACCTGAATATCATCCCCTCCCAGCGAGGGAGCGAGGAGGACGTTCCCGTCCGTGTCCATGAGGAATCCCGCGGGAAGCGCAATCAGTCCCGCAGACGACGACCGCTGCCGCCCACCGTCCGAGGTTGGGCCATTCGTGGAGACTTCAGCGTTCGCATCCCTCGAGACTCGAGTGACAGTGCCATTGAGATCGTCGTTCGTGTCACCTTCTCCTCCTCCATTGTCTTCTCCGTCATCATCCACGTTGTCATCCTCGATCTTATCTTGCATGTCTACCATGGCTTCCACATCGTCTCCCCCTTGCACTTCTATCTCTCCTCCCTCGTCGTCGTCGTCGTCGTCGTCATCATCATCGTCATCAAGGAGCAACCCCGCCACACCCAGCTGGTCCGTGATACCATCCCCATCACCGTCCCCCCCGCCCTCCACGCACTCATCGACGTCCTCGATGACACGACGCTCCCCCGACGAGAATATCCCGAAGTCGCCCCTCGCGTCGGCCATCGCTTCGCCTCCACCGAATATGACCGACGACGACGATTGCGATCGCGGGAAGGCGGACGCGACGGCAACGACGCCGAGTCCGCCGCCGTTGATATTGTCGTGGGAGGAGGACGCGGACGAGGACTGGCGATGCGGCGGCGCGACGATCCCGAAGTAATCGACGAACGCGCCGCCCCCGTGCGAATGATGGGGGAAGAGTATCCCCCCCGGTCGGATGGGAGGGGGGGGGGGCACCGTCCACGTCGAGTACGGGGCGTCGTCCCCGTCGTCGCCCACGTCGTCGTATCGGCGCGACGACGACCCGAACGGCGACGGCGACGCGCCCGCCAACGCACCGCCTCCCATCTTCGGGACGATGGTCGGACGATCCGACGTCGAAATCGTCGTCGACGTCGATCCGGATCGGCCGTCGACGGCGATGGGGACGGCATCCCGGGGAGGACGATTGCTGCGCCGTCCCCTCCCCCCCCCCCCGTCGACGCGATCGACTCCGCCGGACGAACGCCTCCGTCCCCCCCCCTCGGCGGTCGTCGCCCCATTGAGGTTGCCGTCGCCGCCGTCGCCGCCGCCGGAGGAGGACGACGTCCCTCCCCCGCCCCGGCCGCGCCGGCGTCTCCCCTCCCCCTCGGGGGCGTTCCCCCGGCGGACGACGGCGATGCCGTCATTTCCGTCATCCTCCCGCCCCCCCTGGGGCGACGGCAGCGAGGCGGCGGTCCCGCCTCCTCCCCCTCCTCCCCCGCCCGTCCCACCACCGCCACCGCCTCCCCTCCCCCCCCGTCGACCGCTGCCGCCCCCCCCTCCGCCGCGCTGCCGCCTCCTCGAGGATGGGCCGTCCGCGGAGTCCTGGGGCGGGGGCAGGGGGACGATATTCGTCGTCGTCGACGTCGTCGACGCGGGAGGGACGGTCGAGCGCGCGGCGTTGTCTTCGTTGGCAGTCGTCCTTCCGTCCTGCGGCGTCGACGACGACGACCCGCGTCCACGTCCTCGGGATCGACCGGCCGCCCCGCCGCCGCCACCTGCTCCTCCTCCTCCTCCTTTACCCTCTTCCCCTCCTCCACCCGATCCGCCGCCGCCACCTCCACCCCCACCGCCGCCCCGCCTCCCTCTCCTCCTACCGCTCGTCGGCCCGCCTTCGCCACCGCCCTCCTTGCACGACGACGCGGGGGGCGGTTGTTGTCGTTGCACCTGCTGTTGCTGCTGCTGCTGCTGCTGCCCCTCCGCCATCTTTTATCCTCGTCTTCTATGTCTCTCTATATCTCTCTATCTTTTCTTGACTCCCCTCCCTCGCTTGGTGATGATGATATGCTTTATTCTATCTCCATATCATGTGAGTTCGCCTATGTTGTGACCTAAAAACTACCAAACTTCCAATGACGACGAGTCGATGGAAAACTCCACCTCCCTGTCGTGTTGGGGTTGTGATTTTCGTACGATAAAATAAGTGAGGTTGACTGAGCCTAAATTTTTTTCGTGGCCCTGCGCTGCGCGCGACGAGAGGGGTGGATGGTGTGTGAACAAACGACGTCTGTCCGGGGTCCGTGTCAGAGCGACTGAAGCACGGCACGGCGTCAGGGCGGGAGGGAAATCGACGACAGTAAGGTTCGGCACGTTGCAGCACGAAGGGGAGGATGAAGTTCCGACCTTGCATAGACCTGCACAACGGTCAGGTGAAACAGATCGTCGGTTCCACCCTCGTCGACGACGACGACGTCGGGGGGGGAAGGGATCGGAGGGCGGTCGAGGCGGTGGAAGGGGGCATCGCGTCGTCGTCGTTGTCATCGTCGTCGTCGTCGTTGGAGGAGAATTTCTCCACCGACCATCCGGCATCCGACTACGCGCAGATGTACCATCGGGATGGATTGACGGGTGGACACGTCATCATGCTCGGTAATGGAAACGACAATGCGGTGTTATCGGCATTGTCGGCATATCGGGGGGGATTGCAGGTGGGGGAGGGATAACGTCATTGAACCTGCGGACTTGGTTGGACGGGGGGGCATCGCACGTCATCGTGACGTCGTACGTTTTCAGGGACGGCAAGATCGATTACGATCGATTGAACGAGCTCGTGGACGGGGTGGGCAGGGACAGGCTCGTCCTGGACCTGAGCTGCCGACGTCGACCGCCGCCGCTGCCGACGACGAAATGTCGTCGTCAATCAGGGACCGTATTACTGGCAGAAGTACACGAACGTGGAGGTTAACGAAGGGACGTTGCGCGAGTTGGGATCGTACTGTTCCGAATTTTTAGTCCACGGCGTTGAGAACGAGGGCAAGAGGTGCGGCATACTCAAGGACCTGGTGATATTGCTCGGTAAACATTCGCCGGTGCCGGTGACGTACGCGGGGGGGGTGAGGGGGATCGACGACCTCGATAGGGTCAAGGAACTAGGCATGGGCAGGGTCGATCTTACCATAGGGAGCGCGTTGGATTGCTTCGGCGGCGATATCGGGTACGACGACGTCGTGGCGTGGCACGCGAGGGAGAATCCCCCCACGATGGACTGACGACGACGGCTGGTCGGGACGGAAATTAATGATCCCGGTGGGATGTAACTATAGACGGGATGAGGGCCCGGGGTGTGTGTCATTACGCGGTTTACATCGTTCTAACTATCGATTACTAGTTTTAGATAGGCTGAGATATCTTAGAGCTCACGTTCTATCATCTGCAGGTGTGTTACCAAGGACGTCCGCCCTCTACCATCTCTTCATCATTTCAGAGAGATGTATTTGAACGTCTTCAAGAAACAACTACCCAACGCCCATCAAAAGCTCAAGTATTTAAGCTTGCGATTTTCTATTATTCAATAGAAGTTATAATTTTGATTGGTCTGAACTAAAGTGTACAAGATGCATGAGAAAGACAGCAGAACTCGACATAAAGATGATATCATTGCACTAGCAGATGAACTTGGCTCCATAATAGTCCAAGGGGAGAAAGAGGGCTGAGGATTAGGAACTGCAAGAATCGGATCGACGACTTCACTGCTGTTGGGAAGAGGAGTAGGAAGTGAAAGTATGGCATCAACAACAACAATCCGACTCTTCAATGCCCCGTCAGAGCTCTCGCTTCGCAAAGAAACCGAAACACCTGCGCCAACTTCAACCGGACCTGAATACGCCATCCACGTGTCGCCATGATCTATGCTGTACGAGATGGCAGTGCATGGCAACTCTGAATTCGCCGATAATACACCCAACGCATTGATCGATGCACCAGGAGGCGGTACGCGGTATAGTATCCCAAGCTTTCCCAGCTTTACTAATTCCCTGCAGCCCAGTGCAGATACAAAACCGTTGTAGTCAGCCGCAAGCTCAAGCTTCGGCACGAGATCGGTAGTGTGATTGTAAGTCGTACCGGGTGACCAATCCAACTCCCAGGATGCTCGGTGCCACGCTCGCTCTGCAACTGCAAGCACGCGTGGGAAGGCCATTTCGTAGTACTGATCATCGGTCCGGATGGTTTCGCTCCACGTCTGACCTTGCATGCCTCGAATTCTAGGCATGACAGTATCCGCCGGCGTCATTACAGACATCTCATTGCCGTCTCTGTCGGTCGATGTTTCCGCGTTTTGTGCCAAGTTTTCGGGTGCGAACGTGAATACCTTGTAAACACTATTGAACCTTGCTCCCCAATAGTACCCTCGCTCCTCTGGGTTGACTTCGTACGGAAAATCAAAGTACAAGTAGTCTGGATTGGCCATGATAATGTCAAGCCCATCATCCGCGATAGATGTCAGTCCATCAATGCCACCCCAAAAGAGAGTTTCCCAAAAGTTAACTGCGACTGATGGAGTTTCGTATTGCTCTTTGCTGGTGCCACGCAAGCTGTCTTCCCAGGCTATCATCTCTCACACACCATTTTGCGCTAGGATTGCATTCACCTTGAATGCCCAGTAGTTGGCTCAATATAGTCATCTCGCCTGAACGTAGCAACATCGAGACGTCATTTTGATTAATGCGTGCAAATCGAACGACACATAACATATCAGCAGAACCAATATAATTCTTACGTGTAGTACTGCTGTCCTTCGGAATTAGGGCCACTTCCGAGCTGAGTCAAGAGACAGCTTTCTTCTGTCAAATCTAAAGAGAGAATGACAAAAACACGAAACCACGAATGGTGAAAATGATGACAATATTTCCACGGAAAAGGCAATTTTACATTTGTTGCTCACCAAAGCATCGTTTCGAACCGACACTTGTAAGCTCATCAAGTCCAGGAATCTCCAAACGCCATCCCTCGTCATTAGTGAGCGCTAGATGCATCACGTTGAGCTGCAAGAACAGGACACGTGGTAAGATTACTGAGCCTCGATTCTACACGTGCGGGGCGTCATTGAGTCACTTTCTTACCTTCCAAAGTGCCATGGCATCAATAGTTTTCTCTATCGCCTCTTTCGAGTGAAAATTACGAGCCACATCAACATGATGACCACGGTATCCAAATCGAGGCTTGTCGTAGATAGTCATCTCTTTCAACGTCGCCCGACCATTACTTCTGATGTGCATCAACCCAATGAAGGACATGAGACCGTGGAACAACCCTTGTGCGTCTGACGCAGTAATTGTTGTCCCACTTTTGGTGATTGCCATATTGTACGACTCAGACCCAGATATATCAGATGACAAGGAGCCCAACACAAATGCTACTTTGTAGTTACTCATCCCGTTCAAACCGAGCTTTCCCAATAAGTCCGTAGCCCCAGTCCATAGATTGCCAAGCAATCCTCCATTCGCCATGGAGACTCCGTTGATGTCAAATGTTTGTGCATCATCCGTTACAATAGTTGTCAACGGCGTAGGAATAATCCTATCAGTGAAGTCGACTTCTTCCACTGTCTGTTCATTCAGGGCGAACCTGCCTGTGGTGGTCATTGGTATGTTGGAATCAGATTCTGTTTTCTTGGTGCTTGTATACGGAAGAACGAACTTTCGCATATTTTCTGTATTGGTGTTTTCGATGATGGCCACCGACTGATCGCTGAAGGTGACGGTTTTGGTAATTCGAGATACATGAGTAAAAATGAGAATTAACGCTGCATACGTAATTGTGTGCATGCTTATTTCAGCCTTACCGATCATCGACTATGAACCAGCGCTATGTCAAAGAATGCAAATGATCGATTCCAAAGATTTTGGAAGGGCAGGGTCGGATGAGATTTCTGTTTGTGGCAGTCACGAGACGACCAAACACTCTCCTGTAAATGACTCACTGGCATGACGTCTGTCTCCTGGACAGACCAATATTCGAGAACCAGAGGGATAACTATTTCAGTGTTGGATTGCAATCCCCGGAAGGAAGAACTCGGCTTGATGTAAGTCAGGTCGCCAACGACATGTTGGTGGTCAAAGTCTGGATGGTTCACCTGTGACAGAGTAATCGGGATGTGTAAATGTTAGAATTTTGAATACATGACATAATAATGGATACAAAAGATATGCAGTAAAATGGTAGACATTCCTCACCTTCAGAACACGGTGGATGGATGAGAAATAGATCTTAAAGTTACTACTTATGTTGAGATTCGAGTTGGCAGGTTTGCGTTAGGTATAAAGTAGAACAATGTATGCACTAGCTGACTCAATTGTTGCTGATCAATATACACTCACCTATCCGAATAATCTTCGTTTCCCCAGTAATCCAACAACAAATTCTGTGTATAACAAAGAGTCCAGTCAGCCATGGAGCAATCCGCATCATGATTGAAGTTCTCCTGCATCTCCATCATCAAATGTAAGTTTGAGGCTATCGCTCTTGCATACACATTGGAAGATGAAGGGATGATACTTGTATCATTTGTTACGCTATCCGAATCAACGTTTTGGGTTGCGTCTGCGCACTTGAAGGAGAAACAGAACATTCCTATCGGGCAGGGCGAGCTGGCGCAGCTTCCAGCTCTCAATCCTCTTGAGCACGATGTCGTCAAGTCCTCAATTGACAGAGCGCATAACAATTCCTCATCGGCTATTAGGACATCCGCCATCACGACCGCAGTCGTCGTATCGAGAGCGCAATCGACACTGCTCGCCCAATCACAGTACTGACCGTTAAACAACAATCCCTCAGGACAGGTGTATGTCGATGTCAGGAGTCCGCCTTGACATTGGACATACTGGGTGCATCCGGTTCCGATTTTCGTCGTGTATCCATCGGGGGTGATTTGGCAGTCGGTGTCGAGAGCTCGAACTATGTCATTCGCTGAGGATTGGAGGAGGAGGAGGAATAGTAATCTTGTCGGCATCCTGATATTGATCATGTTTACTAATTGTAAAGGAGAAACAGTCCAATATGAATATCTTGTTCGGGGGCTGATACCAATAATACTGTGGTCAGAAGAATATTATGGGGTGATGGGCGAAGGATGTGTGTGTGAGTGTGAGTGCAACCATATTTTACATATCTCCTGCTATGCGTTGTTGATGTCTTGTATGTGCGTGACACAAACCTGCATGGCCTGGATGTGGGCCGGCGGCTTTAGAGGTGTAGTAATGGTTCCTACGTGAAGTGATTGATTCTTGAGTCTAGCACAAAATCATTGTGACTTGAAACTTGATGTATCGTAAAAAAAAACTATCGTACCATACGTAACCGCCGGGGCATAAAGATCACCATAATACTATCTGCCAGCCGATAGTCTAAACGGAAAAATTGGCAGATTTAGAGCTGGAGCATTGCATGTCTCTAACAGACAGATGGCACATGTTTGAATCATTCATGCATCGATGGTAACTTTACTGTCTAAACCAAGCTTGGTGCGAAGGTATTGTTGCCTGTCGACAGAGTGTCCGAGGTCATTCAATTCCCAATATGGCAAAGACACCACAGGGATTCTATCGATACTGGCAACTTGTCTGTGCTTCAAAATGGTACTACCAGTCGGGTGAAAACCGACAAAATGATGTGGTCCATCCACCTCTAAACCAATGCTGGAGCCATTCACCTTTACAACGGCATCCAAAGAATATCCCGAAGGCATCCGTACTTCTTCTTGAAGAGGAAATCCCATAGCGGCCAACTCAGATATGACATTCTTCTGCAGGATGGATTCATGCAAAGGCTGATTTGTAAACTCGTGGTAACAACGCTTTTTTATGTGTGCAGGTAGGGAAGAGTCATTCGCAACCTCCGCTCTCCATATATTCCATTGATGGAGCTGGCACAAACCTCGGTGGTCAAATTTGTCATAATTTTCAACTAGAATGTGTACAAAAGGCGAATCGGGACCAAATAAGGCTTCTGCGTTCAAATCGGCGACCGAGTATGCCCATGCAATGTTTGCCAAGGATTGACAGTCACATTGATGAAGCAACATTCTTGCGGTTGGTTCCATTGAGAGAAATAGATCACGATCCAAGTGCCCAGCAGCAGAGCAAGACCAAAGTAACATAGAAACTCCTTGCGGCGTGAATTCGCTCCGTCTGTCAATGGCAGCTTTAACAATCCCCTCGAATAGAATAGGCCTGTCTTCTCGGGTCGTTGCATACGCCCAGGCCATATTCGCAAGCGATGATGCATCGAATTCCGACCACCTTCCCTCGGACGAGTCAGCCAGAGCGCTCAATAGCGGACGATGAAAAAAGTCCAGTGCTGCAAAAGACCACGCGAGGCTCGCAAGTTCCTTGGGTTTTAGTTTGTCGCAGCTGCTGATGCATTCTTCCGAGAGAAAGTTTAGCAGGGCCGGTATGCGACACCCCGCTGAGGCATATGCCCATGTTATGCCGACAATAACCTGGGGAGAGAAGGCGGACGGTCTGCGAATAATTTCGGACGCGATGGCGTCCATCCAGTGCCTTGATTGACGTCCCAACCTCACGTACGATATCACCAAGTTGAAGAGGTCTAGTCCCGTATATAGGCTTAGATGGGACAAAGAGTTAGACGCGATCCGATCGACGAGCTCTGGGAACGTATGCCTGGTTCGCGAGTAAGCCAAAATCAGCATGACTTCATCCTCCGGTGCGAAATGGTCTAATCTTCCAAGGCACTCCTCGCCAATAGCTCGGAAGAATTTCGGGGAGTCGAACTCCAGCATTGCGAATGCCCAAGCGAGGTTGGAAAGCCCCTGCGGCTTGATGATATTTGCGTTTGATGATAACACGAACGTCTCGATGCTGCGGAACAACTCGTCGGATGGACGCCTGATCGTGGCAAACGACCAGGCGAGTTGACTCGATTCGATGGCGCCAAGTTCGTTCCAACGTGTCGTCGCCGCGCGGTCGATGGCATCCCAAAAATCCACGCGCTTGACGTGACCCACGGTGGCAAACGAATGAGCCAGCATCGCAATGCCCTGAATTGTGAAGGAATCAAGTCCCCTCGACGCAACCTCGTCTGCAACGCAATCGAAGACCGAGTCCGACGCCGCCGTCAGAGGGGCCTTTGAGTAAGCCCATGCAATGTTCGATAACTGCTGCGCAGAAAACTCTCTCGTCCGAGGAATCGCCTCTCTAGCGATGGCGTTGAATAATCCAGGACTGGGGTGATTCAACTTCGCGTATGCCCATGCTATATTCGCCATGTTCTGGGAGCTGAAAAACGAGATCCGATGGGTGGCCGCCACGGCGATTTCGTCGAACAGTATCCCCGCCGCCGACGATGAAGACGACAACGATCCTCTTCCTCCTCCTCCACCAGTCGCATCCTTTGCCGTCGTATGTCCGGCGAGCGCGAACGCATACGATAGATTAGAAAAATGGCGCGGATCGAATTCACGGAGCATGGGAATCGCGGCGGTCGATATCGCGTTGTAAAGGTCCGCATCCGCGTGACCCGCCTTCGCGTAAGAATTGGCCCACTGCGAGAGCGTCATCGGATCCAGGCCATCGACGGCCTCGTCGTTCACGACTACGTCGCGTGGTTCGTACGATGCTACTAGACCTCTCCGCAGCGGCAGTTTCAGAAGCTCCTCCTCCTCCTCCATCCTACGACGGCGGACGAATTCGTTCGAAAGGTCACGCATCAATGGTATAGCATCGTCGTTCGAGACGCGACATGCCACGCACGACCATGCAATGTTCCCCATGTGCTTGGAGGTGAATTCGCCACGACGTTCATGGAACGTACGTCGTATCGCGCGGAAGAGGGATGACGCGTCCAACGACGAAGACGAAGACGAATACGACGCCGCCGTGTCGTGCCTTCGCGCCGCGTTTACGTGACGACCCCCGACCCCCCTCCCCTCGCGACGACGACGATTGCGACTGCGGAACGCGGTCGCGTCGTCGTAGTCGTCATCGTCGACGGCCGTCATCGTCGCAGATCGACGATCGGAAGAAGTCGACGACATTGACGTGATTATCGTCGCGAACGCCCAAGTCACGCTAACCAGCCACTTCGAACGATAATGGTCGATATTCGATGTAACGTTCCTCGATATACCGGACCAAAAGCGTTGCGACATATCGCCATGCACGAGCGGATGATGCGAAGCGTGATAATCATGATCGTCGATGTAGTCATCGATGTGGTAGTGCTTCGCGATATTCGCCGCGTACTGCGCGATGTTGCGTATTTGTCCGGGACCGTACGAGTCCATGCACTCGATCGTGCGCTCCATCATGTCCTCGAGATGCCGTCGACTTCGATGACGGATTCGATCGTTGGGAATCCCATTTTCGCCGATTTTCGTCGATGACGATGATGACGATGACGAGTACGATGACGACGTGTCCCTCCAGTACGCGAATACGTCGCGCGGAGATGCGGTGTCTCCTCTCGCTCCCACATCTCCTCCTCCTCCACCACCACCGCCGCCGCCACCTCGTCCCATGCCCCCTCCTCCTCCATAGATCCATCGCTCGCGGCCGTCGAGGTTGGGACGGACGTCGTCGCGAGGGGGATGGCGGATACGAGAATCGTAACGGCGAGGACGGCGATGCGGCATCACGGGAACCCCCCCCCCCAAATCGGACCGATGCCACGCCGTGGACGACGATCGCCAGGATGCGGTCGTCGATTCGGCGGTGGCGGTAGCCGCTGCGGCGGCGGCGTCGGCATTGGTCGTCGACTCGACCTCGTCTCTCCTCCTCCTCCCACTCTCCCCGCGGCCGCCGCCGGTGTCGCACTCGTCGTCGCGTAGTCGTACCGACGACCGCCATTCCGGTCGACGAACGACGTCGCGACGATGCGCGCCCGTCGTCGTCGTCGCCATCCCCCCCATCGCCGAGGCCGTCCCCCCCCCCCCGATGACGATGCCGTCTTCGTCGACTGCGACGCGATTGCGTCCGACGCCGAGGTGCGCGCCGTCTCCCCCTCGCTGCCATCCTCCACCCCCGCCGGCCGAGGGCCTGATCGACGCATCGTCGCGACGTCCGACGGCATGATCACCGGCAGTCGTCTTCGACGACGTCGCGGACGGCGCGCGTGGTTGCTCCGACGTCGACGTCGAATGACGATGCCGGCGACGATGGGCCGACGACGATGCGATGGACGATGCCGTCGATTGTCGTCTTGCTACTAGTAGAGCCAGACGCGAGGCGTGCATATCTATTCTCGGCGTTTGATATTAATGAGGGGGATGCTGGCGGATTCTGCCGCCGGCGCATTGAAGCGCCCCCTCCTTCATTCATGGGAAGGAGAGAGAGAGAGGGTGGAGAAAATGCCTGTCTGTCCTTCGTCCGTTTGGGGTCGATTTTGAGATACATGTCTCATATAATTGACACTGTGAGTGACTAAATCTATCTACCAGACATCCCTATCAGAGATCTGGATGATGATTCTTTGTGCACTCAACACTACTTACAGAGATCTATCTAAGACTTAGCACTACTATGAGTCATAACAGATAAAAGTATCAAACTCCCTTTTCGTACACATAGAGGAAAGAAGGACAATGATGGGCATCACAATTTTGGGGTGGAGATGTGGTTGTTTTCTGTTGGTCTTTCCGCGACATTAACTGCAAGGCGCCATTTCCAATAATGATCACATCATTGATATTGTCATTGTTAAATGGACAAAATTCTGATTGTGTTGGCCATGATCGTAGAATGGGGTACACAGTAATAAGTCAAATCTCCCGCAAAGTCCAACGGAAGTTGGAACTCAAGAGATCGTGTTGCATTTATGCCCGTATCGAACGTTGCTCGGCCGGTTATGATAAAACTTGACTCTGTCATAACGTCCTAATCACTGACAAAAAATGGATGAGGGGTGTCTGGTTTGGAAAACTTGTACCAACATCCACAAATGAATTCATATGTTGAGACATCAATAGGGCTTTCACATACTATTGAAAAGTCATAGTAGGGTGAGATGAAATCACCTCCAGTAACAATAATTTATATAGTCTTCTCCGTCGAAGCTTCAGTTGGTACCTCAGTCGGATATTTAGTCGGGACCTCGGTCAGATTCTCAGTAGGAGCCTCAATCGGAACCTCAGTCGGACACTCAGTCGGAACCTCCATTGGTGCCTTAGTCATAACCTCCATCCTCGCTGCAGTCGGAGTATCGGTCGGAAGCTCCATCATTTTTTTTGTTGGCATTTGCATGGGTTTTGTCGCTGTTGGTTTTGATGTTGGCCCAACAGTGGTGGGTTTGGATGAAGTTGGCTGTGGTGTGGTGGGCACTGATGCTATCTGTTGAGATGTTGAAATTAAGGTTGGTTTTGACGTCTGAGACGGCGGAGTGGTGGTGGGCTTCAACGAATTGGGATTGGACTACGGGGTGGAGGTGGGAGTCAACGAGTGAATTGATGTGGGCTTTGTAGTTGTGGGTGCTGCACTGGTTGTTGGTTTGGAAGAAGTTGGCTTGAGTGTGGTGGGATTTGTCGTGATTGGTGAACTCGATGGGTTTACTAGTCCCCTCCTGTTTGTTTCATTAAAAGTCCCCTCCACGACTGATCCATATTTCACATCTTGATAGGATATGTTTGTACACAGGGCACCAGCTTTCGTTCAAAACTTTTGGTAAAGTAGCTGTCAGCAAATGACTGATTCATGAACGACATATTGGTACTGTTCATTGTTGTTGTTTCGAGTTGATTTTTGCAGTGAACAGTTTTCTTCGACCGTAATCTGAGAGTCAACAGCTGTCCCCTGGCCAAGTACGACCTCATCAATATCCGTGATATTCACTGCAATCAAGTTTTGATTACTGGTCAAGGAACTGGCTACAATGTCTTGTATAGTACTTTCCATACTTGTCCTGAGCATTTTCGTAGCACTGGGCGGTAGGAGGATATTCTTGGGCAGCGTTCCCGCTGGAAGGGGGAAACGAAGATGTGGGTAACGTTTCCGCTGTAAAGGGGGGAAACGGAGATGTATATGGATTCTCAAGAAGAAAATTATGAGCTATTTTAAGCATTCTAAAATAAGGTCCCAACCGTCGACGAGAGTCGTGGGCTCTCGTA
>JALLBA010000475.1:0-17836 GCA_036939675.1 Cyclostephanos invisitatus
ATGATGATGATGATGATGATGATGATGATGATGATGATGATGATGATGATGATGACGACGATTTACACGACGAAGGCAACGGGGGCGATGGGGACCGTGGGGGGAGGGGATGTGGTAGTGGAGTGCATAGTGGCACTACCTGTGCAAATAATAATAGGAGGAGGAATGGGAGGAGGAAGAGAATTGGGAGGGGGCGGGGGGTATTGATATCCACCGTCCTCATTCACGACTTCGGTTGGTCGCCCATGGACGCTCACATCGCGAGGGTGGGGATATCGAACATGGTGCTCGGGAGCGGCGTAAGTGGTGATGGGGGACGGTTGAGGATCGCGATGGTCCCAACAGTCGAGGTCAGGGGGGGACATGGGGGGGAGGGGGAGGGGGGGGGGAGAATGGATTTCGAGGATGGGACGACGCAGGATACCGCCATCGACGACCGTCGCATCCGTCATACTCGTCGTCGTGTTTCGTTCGGGAAGATGTCAAATAACGACGACGGAATTATTATACGCGACGTCGTAGTAGTGGATGGGACAACGGCGATTACGGCTAGCGATACCCCGACATGCGCGAGCGGCGGCAGACATTCGACGAGGAGGGGGGATGCACGTCCCAACACACGTGCATCCTTCCTCAGGGACGACGGCTTGAACCTCGATGACCCATCAACGCCATATGACGACGACGATGACGGCCATATAGATGATTGCGAATACGACCGCGAGGAGGGTGTCGACGAATCCAGCTTCCGCACCGCTCGAGGAACCCTATCGTCCGTTGAGGGCGTCGACGATGACAGCTTCCGCACCTCTCGGGGCGGTCAATCGTCCGTCGCACATGGCGCATCGGAGGGAGGGGGGCATCGAATCCCATCGAAGAATAACCATAAACCGTCGTTGCGTGCCACCTTCCTCAAGGTCGACGACGACTATGACGAGGGGCCGTCCTCCGATATACTCGAGAGCGACGTCGTGGACCAGTTGACGACGTCCGACGATGATATCAACGTCTCCCGTCATTCACTCGACTATATCTCCGAGGCGGAGTCGTCGAGCGGTACCAAGGCATCGTCATTCCATGCGGTCGATTTCAGTCATCACTGGAGCAGCATACGCACCAGCATGATTACCCATACCTCGACCGTGTCCCCCCATGATATGGCGGCGAATGCCGCTATATCGGTACGCGATGACTTCGTCAATGACCTCCCGCCGTCGTTGAGGGAGGATTACGATAATCGCGACGTCGTGGCGCCATTCCGAACGAACGAGATAATACTTGGGAAGATGCTCGGGAGCGGCGAATTCAGTCACGTGTACGAGATAAGCAAATTCCGTCCGATGGATGCCGATGGACTCGGCGAAATGGAAATCGCGGCGCGTCGTCGAATGAAATCGAGGGAGAGGTATCGGGATACGAATAGGTGTACCTACGCCGTGAAGCACCTTAGGCCGACGTTATTGGAGAGGTACACCGACGAGCAATACGCGCAGGCGGCACGGGACGTTGCGTTGGAGGCGATATTCTTGAATTCGTTGAGCGATCCGAACATTATCAAGTTACGGGGTATTTCGTTCGCAGGACCTGGGGGATTTACGCAGGGTGCGTATTGAGTGTTTGCAAAGTGGGCCTCGAAATGAGAAGGGGGGAGGGTCTTTTTTTTTTCGATGATGGTTCACGCGACGTGCCTTCACGCTTGTTGTATCCACGCGCGAATCTCTTTCTCTCTCTCCCCTACCCCTCTCGACATGCCGTTGTTTTTACCCATTTTTTTCTAATGATCCTTCCCAACCGTGAATGTTTTTCTACGCGTTACCTTTCTTAGGACCGAAGGGATTCTTCCTCATAATTGACAGGCTCAACGAGACATTGGGCGATCGCATCAAACGGTGGACGAAAGCCAGTAAACGCAACAGCCTGTCATCCACTAATGCCGTCGTATCGACCATCGTGGACAGTGTCAAAGTACTTGTGGGACTGGGGAAAGCGACGACGCCCATGACGCGTTCCGTCTCGAACGGCAACGACGGGTCACAATCCAGTATGGGCTCTTCGGACGACAAGGGTATAGGCGGCGTGGACAGGTCGATACTCGAGGATCAGCTCGACGTCGGATTGCAAATCTCGTCGGCGCTTATGTACCTCCACGAGAAGGGGATAATGTTCCGTGATCTGAAGCCCGCGAACGTCGGATTCGACGGTGAGTTCACATATCATTGCGCGTGTTGTATTTTTCAATTGCGGACCATATTTGCCGATTGCGATGCGTCCGTTTTCCTTGCGACCTGCTATCAGTTCGCGGCGACGTGAAATTGTTCGACTTCGGCCTGGCCACGTTGATGCCACAAAACGGCGATCCGTATGAGGATCGATTCGTCATGTCCGGGGCAGGTAAGGGTTGAAAATGTCGCGACCAATCGACGTACTCGTGTTCTCGGGTTATACATGACATTTTAATGACGCCATCGCTCGCTTTCTCGTTTTTCATCCATCAGGAAGCCCTAGATACATGGCACCGGAGGTGCTCGTGGACCCTCCCGACAAGTATAACATGAAGGCCGATGTGTATTCCTTCGGTATCGTTCTATGGCAAATGTTCAGTCTAACGTTGCCGTTTTCGCACGTCAGGAGCAAGAGTGAGATGGTGGATATCGTCGGTGAGCGTAAAATTATCATATTCCTCTCTCGTTTCCTCATTATTCATGCGTCGGCTTTAGACTTATATCAAACCACCCGCGACATTTTTCTAGTCGTTCAAGGAGCTCGACCGACGATCAACGAGGAATGGCGAGTCGCCATCAAGGTTATGCTCCGTCAAAGCTTTGACGCGAATGCCGCCAACCGTCCCACGATGCTGCAGTTTTTTAATATGCTGCGTCTTCAATTAATCGAAATGCGTGACGGAGACGCCACGGATCTCAACAGTACCCATATCAAACGCCGGAGGTCTCATCAGAGCATGCTCTATATTAACAAGCAACAACGCGGTGGAAGAAGGAGTCAGAATTTAGTCCCCCAGATAGCGAAGGGCGCGAATGCGATAATTAGCGCCGTGAAGCCGACGACGTACCTTTCGAGTGAGCCGCGTAAGGGCCTGAATAATCTACGGAATAAAATGCGCTCGTCGTTGATGAGGCATGATGAGTGAACGAGAAGTTCTTTTCCGAATAGTGAAATATGTACATACACAAGGAGAGCATGCACAGTCTACTGGGAGTTCGATCAAATATATTCTACATCCCCGCAAGGATGAACGACCATCATTCATCGATTGGACAGTATTCGTACCAAGAATGTTATATCTTAAGCAAGCAAAATAGACCAGCCTATGTTTGCCTTCGCTCGATTTTCACCGGTCGAAAGAAGAATACACACGGATAAGATAATAATCCTAATTTTTGCGGCTGAGTATTCCTCTATTTGGGTCGCAGAGTAGCAATTCATGGCATCATCCATACACCCCATCCCCTGCACAACAATGGATTGATAGACATGACCTACTCTCTAGTGAACAAGTTAATTGTTTAAGTAAGGTCTAGAGATGATGGTCTTGGCCGCAGGTGAGGAGGAGTATGTGCATTCTGCAATCGCTTTGAGTTCGATCTGTGCAGAGCTTCGAAGAGGCGTCCGATCGTTCATAGCACACTTTGACGAGACCACCCGGCGTTATCGCGGTGCATCACATTCTCCCTCTAAGGAGAGTGAGCACACCTACAGGTATACACAGTCGGGCGTGGGTAATAATCCGTGGCGATGGTTTTCACTATTGCGCGTTTCTAATAAGTATTAATGCCTGCCAAAGGAAGTAAGATGACCTGACAAATAGGCCAAACGAAGTTTCAGAGTTCGAGGAGGTTGACACACACGATTGGTCAAAATGCGGGCCGTGCCCAACCCGCGGAAAGAGATTGGAGATGATTCGTAAAACCAAACCCGATCCTACGTCGTACGTCGTCATTGCGCCCTTTTCTCGGACCCCATTGCATCCATTCCCTTAATAAACCTCGACGTGCCACTGCTTCTTCTCCTTGAGTCCCTTGATCCACTCGTCGTAATCGAGTCCCTTGGATTTGCAAACGCCGGCGAGCATGTCCTGGATGCCGGGCATCATGCCCTTGAGTCCGCAGAAGTACATGTGGGCGCCCCCCTCGAGCTTCGTGAAGATCTCGTCGGCGTACTCCTCGACCTTGTCCTGGATGTACATCTTCCCGCCGGACTTGTTCTCCTGCTCGCGACTCAACGCGTAATCGAGGCGAAAGTTCGAGGGGTATCGGGCCTTGGCGTCCTGGAACTCGTCGTCGTAGAGGAGGGCGTCGCTGTTGGCGACGCCGAGGAAGAGCCACGCCTCTCCCTTGTACACGTTGGCGGCGGGGGTGTCCTCGAAGAAGAGACGGCGGACGAATCCACGGAAGGGTGCGATGCCGGTTCCCGTGGCGACCATGATGTAATCGGTATTGGGATCCTGCTCGGGCATGAGCATGACCTTTCCGGCGGGTCCGGTCATGGCGATCTCGGTCCCGGGGGTGGAGTCGCACAGGAAGTTGGAGCATACGCCCTTCTTCGCCGGATCGTCCGCCTTCAATTCCGGACACCAGTAGGTCGCGCGACGGACGCAGAGGCTGCCGGTGCTTCCGGTCATGTCGTCGCCGTATCGGGAGGACGCGATGGAGTACAGACGGACGGCGTGGGGCTTGCCGTCCTTCTCGCGGACGCCGGGGGGGATGACGCCCCAGGACTGGCCCTCGATGTAGGGGAAGTCGCCCTTGTGATCGATGATGATGTGGCACGTCTCTCCGGTCGCCTTGGGTCCGACGATGCGCTTCGTCGACACGACCTTCCCGGTGAAGGGCGCCTTGTTCTTCCACGTGTTGACCTTGACGTTCGAGTGATCGTAGTACGGGGTGTACTCGAGGAAATCCTGCTTCAGGTTCAGGGACGTCCTGTCCGGTCATTGTGCGTGGTGGATGTGAGTACACGGTTGTCGTCGTTATAGTTTTCGTATTTCGTCAAATGTTGTCATGGAAGGGTTCGGGCGATGGGTTATTGATATGAATAGGGAGGGAGATGATGGAATGAGGAGCGGCGAATTTCGTGAGGATACATGCGACGATGAATAAATAAGGGGGGGGTGCGATGGGACGAAAACGACCCCCAGAGTTGCGCCGCCATCGCCTCGGGGGGGAACGGAAAATGTCCAAATATCGCTCGGCATGGGACGAGATGCAATCTCGGGGTGGGGGGGGGAGGGGGGAACAAGGGCGGGGGGAGGCGAGGGAGGAATGGACGGATGACGGGGTACGGCGATCGGCCCTCGTCGCGCCACGCGCTCTCCCCTCCCCAACTGTTTCCCGCCAACGAGATCGTCACCGCGTCGGTTTCGGGGGGTCCCATCGTACCCTCCCCCTCCCCTCCCCTCCCCCATCATCCTCCCACCACCCCCACCCCCTCGCCCCTCTGGCCTCCGGACTTGCATCATCATCATCCCCCCCTTTTCCCGCCTCCCCCGCACCTTCTCGTCGTCCTTCGTCGGATCCGGGGGGGAAGAGAGACGACGGGGTTGCGGCGGATCGCGATCCGACGCACGATGGGGGGGGGGGATTGCGTCGCCCCGGCGCATAGGGGGGGGGTATGAGGAGAATTAAGAGAGAATGGAGGGGAACTCACCCGAGCTTGGGGGACGATTGGCTAACGAACGCCGTGGCGCTGGCGAGCGTGGATACGAGGATTGCGACCTTCATTCTTCTTCTCCTATTCTACTTTCTCCTCGAGAGGTTGTGTCGACTGTGACGACGATCGTTTGGTGGGATGAAGATAGGGGACGGAGGAGGGAAAAGAGAGATAGATAGGACGAGTGACGGATGTGGTGAAGAGGGGGTCGAACGCGGATCCTGGGTGACGTCAGGGGGGGGGATGGGCGGGAAGGGGTCTGGACGTCGCATGCAAAAAAATGACTCTCTCTGGACGTCGCATGTAAATAAAATCATTAACGGCAAAAAGAACAACACCAGGGATTCCAACGTGGTCCCCCACCGTAGTACTAACCTGGCCCGACAGTGCTTAACTTCGCTGAGCAGACGGGAAGCGGTGCTGTCACTGTGGTATGGTCGTTCCTATTTGCTGAGTTACACACATAATTATATAATGATTTTAATTTAATTTATGATGGATGCATCAACAACTCAAGGGTCATTTTTTGCTCAGGCAAAGTTGGACAAGACAAGAGAGGACGAGAAAGTGGACGACGAAGACGACGACGAGATTATTACTGGAGATGCTGCACAGTAACCCTTGGACGGAATGCCTCCTCCATGGTGAACTCATCTTCGAAAAACGTTTCCTCATATTTTCACTTGTCTATGTCTTTGTAAGCTTCCTCGGAAACTGGATCCAACGCAGCTACCACGCCTCTGTCGTAGCGAATCCAAAATCGCCTCCCGATGCGCGCAGCTTCAAGTCCCTGATCGCCTCACGTCCAACGGTGATTGCCGCTACTCTTCATGCTATATCCACCTCCGTCGTAGCGGTGGGTATTCTTATCGCGTATTACGGCAACCATAAGTACGACGTCGATGGGTCGTCATCGCCGTGGATGTATCAAGGGACTATCAACCTTATTCACGTCTGGCAACAAGTTGGCCTGCCGATCTCCCTGTCGTATTTTGTTACCGACTCATATTTCTACTGCCTTCCGCGGAAGGATATGATAATTTTCGTCCACCATTGCATCATGTGCTTCTGTCACTATCCCGTCGGTTGCACGAGGGGTGCGATGATAGCGGGGGCAGGAGACGTGGAGTGGGTTACCTGGCTGTCGATCGTCGGGTACACATCTGAGGTATCGACAGCCGTGATGAACTATCGATGGTACTTGATTAATACTCTGGAAGAGAATTGGATCGGTTTTGGGATCGTCAATGGATTTGTGGTGGTCAGCTGGGCGGGGAGGGTCGTCCTGTTCACGTACCTGCTGATCGCGGAGATATTCCCACGTATGTCCATGTTTATCGAACAAGGACAAATATTCACGTATGCCATGATGGTTTTTGGCCATGCCAGCATAGGATTGCTGTCGTTGCACTGGTGCATCGTCATGTGTCGAGGAGGGCTTAGGAGTCTATTCGTCTTCAAGAAGCAACAGCGCCCCGCGGTGCTCAATCCCCAGCAGGGGTTTTCGTTTGCCGAGGAGGTGGGCGGCAAAAAGAACACATCGCCACAATCTCCGCTGGAGATCATCGAGGAAGAAGTTCAGAAGATAATCGAGGAGGAGGTGCAGGCGTATAAAGATGGGACCTTGTTCACGACGAAACAAGGGCAGACGAAAAAAACACTGTAGCCGTCATCCCCGATGATCTGCGTGTAATCCCACATGGGAGGATATTAGAACGTGTATCGTTATGGTGTTGATCACTTACAGCAAATATACTAATCAAGAAACACATCAGTTGATTCTCAACTCAGACCAAGTCCTGGTAGCTATGGATGTATCACATGAGAAGTGAAGAAATAACGTGCCAAAAAATGTTACAATGACAGAGTCGCGTTGTACATACTTTCTCTACAGAGAACACTAATGCAGCATCGAACGACTCGCCGCGCCCAGTCCGCGGGCACTGCTGTGAATTTTATCGAACTCCCCCTCCTCCCGGTCTCTCCACGAATCGATGCTCAATCTTACGCCCAACTTCCCACTCGGGAATAATCCAAGATACTGCAATGTCTTACCACCGTGCCTCTCGACGTCCAACGGCAGTATCGGATAATTATTCAGATCGCACAGACACCACACGCGCGACTCTCCGCGTATTTTCTCCAGTATCTCGTTGCCGTAACATCCGCCGATCCAATTCATGACGTCCTCGAGGGTGTCATCGCCATCGAATCGACGAACGATCCGACCCCCCTCGATCCTCTCCTCCGACGCGTCGCCCAAATTCACCTCGATTCGCGCCCCTCGTCCGTCCGGGGGTTCTCTCGGACATTTCCCCATGAACGCCAACCGCATCGACGTCTCGGATTCCGTCATGCCGGTACGTCGCATCGCGCCGACGCCGCCGTTGCCGCTCGCCACGCGTCTCATTTCCAAGTGGAACCCGCGTGACCTCTTCCCCGTAATGTATTCCTCGCTATCCCTCATCTGCTCGAGAGACGATATTCCCAAGTACAACAACGCGTCGTCGACGAGGTGTCGTTCCAATCTCAATTCGTCCTTGGCGCGATCGATGCGGTAATTCATTGCGAGGAGCATGTCCTCCGCGCCCGGCTTGTCTCGAACGAACTTGACGTAATTCGCATTCGTGCGATCGATGACGCGATATTTCGGTTCGGACGGCGAGTTACGTACACACGTGAGGGCACGGTGGAGGGTGTCCACGGCCATGACGTGCGATTTGAGCCTGTTGGCGCATCGCAATATCTGCTCCTCCTTGGACTTGTTGCATAGCCTCTCGGGAAGTTGGACGGCGGGATGCGTCGACTCGAGGGGCGTCGACGTTCCGTTTTTCGTTTTCGCCGACGCTCCTTTTTCGACCAATCGGCTCGGATTCTCGCGACGGGGTGCCGCAATCGCGGCCTTCTTCTTGGAGGCGGCGTTATTATTGTCGTTCGAAGGCGTCGGCGGTGTCGTGGTCGGATCCTTCCTCGCGTCGCGCGTCGTTGTCGTCGCCCTCGTCGTCGAACGCGGCGGTCCCTTCTTCGTTTCATCACCGTCCACCCCCGTGAGGTCGATGACGTCGTGAAGGGATGCGGATTCCGCCTCGCATATCCGCCTCCTCTCCTCCACCATCAGGCTCTCCTCCATCGCGCGTCTCATTTGCTCGTCGTTGTGCGCCGCCACGTGCGTCGTCCTCCCACCCCCACCACCGCCGTCGTCATGCCGTCGCTGCTGCTGCCGTCGCCGCATGTCCCCTTCCCCTCCGTCGTCGTTGGCCCCGAGCAACAGCAGCTCCGCGGCGCGTTCGACGTCTCCATTCGTGGCGTTGAGCGCGTGGCTCGCTCGTTCGACGTCGAATCCCATGGATGCCAATCGTCGCACGCCGTCGTCGTTGACGTCCGCGCTCCGGAGGGCGTTGACGGCGGTCGTGCCCGCGGCCATGAGTCTGTCGGCGAACTTTTTGAACACCATCGTGCTGTTCGGTATCATCAATAATATTATTATGCCGACCCTCCTCGTCGCCCTCCTTCGGAAATTCTATTTCGCTACGACGTTCATCGTCTCGGTTCTTGGTTTTTCTTTTCGGGAAATCATGAGAATCTGTGGAATCCCTTATTATTCTCGCGAATACGATACACGACACCACGCCAGCGGCCACGATCGAATGGAGCAAGCGTCAACATTTTTTGGTCGCTGAACCATGAAGGTCGCCCTGAGGGCACTCCAGCTACTCCTCGCAAGCGCCGTGACAGCATCATCATCGACGTCCGCCTCTCCATCATACGTCGCTAGGTCGGCAACCGGCTCCATCGTCGCATTCGTCGTCGCCGGCACGAATTCATCCAAGTCGTTTGCCATTCGGACTTCCGCCTCCTCTTCTTCCTCCACTTCCACCTCCCCGAAACGAGGACGCGCCATGTCGTCGTCCCTCGCGTCGCATCCGACCATATCCCTCAGGGACGGTACGCCCCATCCCGCCATAGGCTTCGGAACCTACAAGGTGGGATTCGTCCCCGCATCCTCCTCGTCGTTGGTCGCGGGAGGCGATGGCGAACTCGGATCGCAGATCTCGGCGTCCGATTGCATCGGCGACGCCCTGCGGGTGGGTTACAGATTCATGGAATGGTACGTCGCCGATTAACTGTTTTGCCGATGTGTCTCGCGCGATCCTCCCCCCCCCCCCCCCCCCCCCCCCCCAANGTTGTGTCTCGCGCGCTCCCCCCCCCCCCCCCCCCCTCCCCCTCTCGTTAGGCATATTCGCCCGAGATGTTCTGATTCGTTTTTTTTTCGATACATGCCTTCAATGAAACGCGTGCGCCCAGCGCGGAGTTTTACGGTAACGAGGCGGAGGTCGGGAAGGCCATCAAGGCCAGCGGCATATCGAGGGAGGAATTGTTCCTTTGCAGCAAGGTTTGGACCACGACCATCGAGAGGGGGGAGGGTGCCATTCGCGCCCAGTTGGACAAGAGTGAGTGAAAGAAAAGTAGGGGTGTTCATATTTGCGCCCTCTTCTCGCCTTCCGCCTTCCGCCTTCCCCTTCGTCGATTCTCACGTGTGCGACGACGCGCGCACCATCGCGATTGTAAATAATTCAATGATCTTAACCACAATCCACACCGACGCATCTTTTCACGGTGTACAGCGCTCGCCGATCTAGGCACTGATTACGTCGATCTATACCTGATTCACTGGCCCGTGCCGGGCAAACACGTCGAGGCATACAAAACTCTGGAGAAGTTGCAGCTGGAGGGCAAAATACGTAACATCGGCGTTTCTAACTATGCCGTTGAGGACTACGTGGAGCTCCTCGAGGGCGGCATCACGACAAGGCCCGCCGTGAATCAGATAGAGATAAATCCCTTCCTCTACCGTAAGAATACCATCGCCTACTTCCGAAAAGAGGGCGTCGTCCTGCAATCGTATCGATCGCTACGTGACGGAAAGGCGATGGACCATCCCGTGCTCGTTAGGATCGGCGCCGCCCATTCCAGATCGCCCGCGCAGATCCTTGGACGGTGGTGCGTCCAACACGGGTTCGTTTACGTGCCGAAGTCCGTCAAAGTGGAAAGGATGGTGGAGAATGCGAAGGTCTTCGACTTCGAACTTTCCGAGGAGGAAATGGAGGAATTGGACGGATTGACGACTGCTGAGGCATTGGACACATTCAAGTCCTTGTATCAGAAATGCGTCAATAGGGATACTACAAAAGACGGAACGATGGAGGGCGTGAAAATGAACATAACCGTGGATTGATGTGTGTCATTTTCCATGGGAGACACCCATGTTCGTTCGCCGATCGACTAACACGGAGTGACCGAGGTACTAGGAATCACGGAATGACAATGATCGCAACGTAGAATCATGTATTCCAAATGAAAAATGAAATTTCACAAGTACTCATCCAGAAGAATCAAATAGTATTATTTGCTGGTGTGCATTTTTTGTACGTTCTCATGTCAATGTTCGGATCCTTCGGCCTGCCGGGATGACAATCCATAAAGCAGTCCGATGATATACCGGTATACATCTCCAACGCCATTGGCGTCTTTTCGTCTAGCTCCAATTCCAGATACGTCAGACTGGGATGTTCGATGGCGAATCTTCGTATCTTCTCCCTGTGGGCATCGTAGAAGTTTCGCCAGCACGCGACATCCCCCGGATGGCATTGACCGTCCCCCGCGAGACCGAGATTGTTTCTCCATATCTTGAGAAGCCGACCGTCTCCCCATTTCAGCATGCTCGCGTGCCAATCGTCGAATTTTCGATGCAACAATAGTATCGTCGCCTCGGGGTAAAACCTCGCGATATGCTCCAATCCGCCATCGTGCAGGCTGGAATAGAAGCACTTCGGACCCTGAATGCCAATGTCCGAGTAAAACTGTATCCGCTGATTATTGGCGTTCAAATCGCAACCTCGAAAGGGCGGCTCGTCCGATAAATAATTGTCTCGCATGCAATCCCCTGTAAAGTAAACGAATCCACGCGGACGTGCGATTTGCGAAGATGATATTATTGGAGGGGGGGGGGGGGGAACATGAAACGCGGGGCCGCGCGACAACATTTCCGAATGCGAATCTTCAACGCTCGGGCGATAACGGGCGAGAGGCATTTCATCCCCACTCACCTATCCGAGCGGAGCCGGTCGAGAACGTGTGGGAGCTGATCAATCCTCCACACTGGAAGTACTCGTACAACGAGGACGTCGCGCTCTTCGGTAGGTTGAGGGATATTATTGGCGTGGGCAGCGACGACGACGTGCGACCGACGGCGCCCGTCCCGTTCCACTCCCACGGGAGTGTGATGTTCATCCCCCGCTTCATCTTCCATAGATCGTTCATGAAGTCTAAACTCGATCGTTGGATTGCCGATTTTTCGATGCGACTTGGCAATGACCATGGCAATGGCTTCCATCTTTCCGACTTTTCTCCCTCCTCTTCCTCTTCCTCTTCCTCCTCTTTTCTACGAATCATCGTCTCATTCCCATCGGAGATCGTCGGCGCGACGACGACGACGACGACGTCATCATCCTCCGGAGGATAGAGCTCTCGCGATGTCGGTCGGTCCCATCCATCGATGGTCCTTCTCGACGACGACGACGACGACGACGACGACGACGAGTACGACGACGAGTACGAAAGGGCAAGGAGCCTACGTAACTGTTCCGCGAGCGACAGGGCCACCGCGGCGAAAATGACGAGCTTGGTCAAAAGTCCGCGGGACATGACGTAAACATGAGTAACATCGTGATCATGTTCATTCATTTTTGGGCGCCCGCCGCCACGCCCCGCCACGCCACGCAACGAGACTACATAGTACTTTTTGGCTTGGCGGGATTGTACGCTCCCTCGATCGTCCAGAACCAGACGCCGTCGACACAACATCATCATGCACACAACATCACAACGATAAATACTTGTTATTACTTTGTTGGCACTACCACGTGAATACGCCAAACGATGCCATCGGCGAGGGAGGAGGCGAGATGTCGAACGAAAGTATCTCCGGTGGTCGTCGTTCACGATAACGGGTCGATCAATGACACGTCGTCGTCGTCGTCGTCGTCCCCTCCCGAGAAGAAGCGTGCGAAGAGGAATGTCGGCAGGGATGACGATTATGACGACGACGACGACGACGGGGATGGGGGGGGGGGGAGGACGTCGTTCCGTCCCGATTCGATGACGTTGCTCGATGAAATGCTGCATCCCATGTCAATCACCGACTTCTTGGACGAACACTTCCGAAACAATGCCGTGCACGTGAATCGATGTCATTTATCGAGGGACGCGCGCGAAAACATGATCGATGGCATATGCAATGATCATCTCTTCGGTCTCGACGTACGTAGGATATTCGAGGAAACTAGCAGCGACAATGTCTTCCTATGGCTCCGTCCTCCTCCGACACCGGCATCGTCGTCGTCATCGTCTACCAAGTCGTCGAAGTCGTCGTCATCACAACCGCCACCACTCGATAGCGTGGAAATATCCGATCCGAATGCGGCTTACAAACTTCACGTGTCCGGGAATCACCCGGCATACTGTCGTGCCCCCCCCCGACTCGAGCGATGTATGGTAAGTTCGCTATTGCGCTCGACGGGATTGGGCGGGGGGCACTATTTCCCGCCGCACAGTAATCGCGATATCGACGACGACGACGATGATGATACCGGCGGCATCATTTCCAGTCTCGGTGGTAGCGGAACGACGCTCGGTCGGGGGGAGGTGGAGCTATTCGTCGGCACGACGGCGTCGTCGTCGTCGTCGTCGTCGTCGTCGTCGTCTCCGAATGATTCGCGCACGACGAACGGCGGGGGGGACGCGGGACGCGGTCGATCCCGTCATCGTCGCGCGGCGAGGACGGGATGGCACACCGACTTCCAGGAGAATTTCACGATCCAATTGTCCGGAAGCAAACGGTGGACGCTGCGTCGGGGACGGGTCCGTCATCCGCCGGTGGGCACGACGCCTCACTTCGCGATTCGCGATGGCACCGTGGTGGAAAATCAGCTCAAGGCCGCGAGGTTGTGTTGTCGACGTGCCGGCGTCCCCCCCTCCTCCACCGAGAAAAACGACGTTGACGACGACGACGACGACGACGACGACGTCGCGATCCCTCCCGTAGGGGGGTACGGATTCGCGTACGGCGAAAATAACGCCATCGGCGACGAGATGACGATCACGATGAATCCGGGGGACGTGCTGTACTTCCCGGCGGGGATGTGGCACACGGTCGAGACGCTGGAGTATGGCATAAGCCTGAACGTATCGCTCATGGGCACGACGTACGCGAAGCTCGTGTGCGAGGCATTGCAGCACATGCTGGTGGGGAGGGAGGGTTGGAGGGAGATCGTGTCGTCCCGACCGACGACGAGCGTGGGGGGGGGGGGGGACGACGATATCGTGGGGACGGCGACGGGACGTCTGGGATCGCTGTTGGCCGAGTTGGGTCGGCTGGTGGACGATTTCGTCGAGAACGGAGGCGGCGCGCGCAGCCTGCTGCCGCCGGCGTTGTGTCACCCGCCGTTTTCGCCGCAGCCGTCGCCGTCGTCGTCGTCGTCGTCGGGGCGCGACGACGACGATGGTCGAATGTCCGAGGAGGGAGATGACGGTGGGAGCTGCGGAGGTGGCAGTAGCGTCGGTGGAGGAAGCGAGGAGCCGGAGGACGAAGACGACGGAGAACCGTCGTTGCCGTCCGGGATCGTTGTGGCCATCGACGACTTCGCGGGACCTCCATCCTGGGATTCGTCCAGGCCCCCGGATGCCAAACTTGTCAGGAATCCCCTTGCCACACTTATGTCAATGTCGGATATCGTCGGCCACGACCGTCATCGAGAAGAGCGGCATCGGCAACAACAGCAAAGCGACGACCCGCATCGACAAGCAAGGACGCAATATCTACTCAACGTAAACTATGCGGGAAACGAGATGATGGAGAGCCACATCCGAGTGATTTTGGAAACCTCGGATCCGAGAACGGTCGATCGGATGGAGTATTATTTGGAGTGCGAAAATATGGGAACTGATCCCGGACGATTGTCGAAGGACCCGACGTATGAGAAATGCTCGGACGATGATTTTGTTCCTCATCCGTGTTTATTTTACTACGGTTATTTTGTTTGGGTTTGATTATAGTGGCTTTTGTTAAATATTCGAAGTTTTTCAAGTAACATACTAGTGTTTGGCAGCTATCATGCTTTCCGATTTGCAACTTCCAAATCAGCTCGATACCCATCAACGAATCTGGCAATTCCATGGGATTCGCACCATTTGAAATTATCACGTTGCCCAAACCAAGTATCTTTCGTAAACAGACCGCAGTCCCCGACCGGCAAGCACCGAGATATTGCTTTCATCCAGTCTACTTGAATTGCTCTTTTTATTGTAAATGAATTTTGGCTCTGCCTTTGCCTTGAGCCTATCCATTTCATCCCTATTTAGAAAACCCTGTCTGTCTCCTTCGTAATCATTATCTACAAAAACGTCGCCATCAATTCCTGTCCAACCGACAGGATACTCACGTGCAAAAATCGAAGCATATCCAACATCTGCCCAGTGATGCATTGCATATTTTCTATCCAACCACGAATAGTATGTATAAAATTTTGACATGCCATAATATCCACGCAAACGAACGATGTAACCAGTGAACGTGCTGAACCAGGTTCCAGCAAACGCAGTACCACGACTGGCAACTATCGTTTCTATCATCCCATATTGTGTTGGGTCTATGCCATCTATCCCAGCCAAAACTTGATAATCATCGAAAAACCGCAGCGGTCCCGAGTGCTGCCTACGGAAATCGTCAAAAAACGACTGGTCTCGTTCATCTGTCGCTATGTATAATATTTCGTTAGCTCTCCATACCTCTTTTGTATTTTGATACCTGGTCATGTATTGAAAATGCAATTTAAGGATGTACCAACCAATGTCATTTCCGGGGGACAGACCGAGCCATCTTACCATTGATTTGAGTCGAATTTCACTTCCTTGAACTGCAAATCTCCTCGTCGAATGTGCAATGACGAGTATCCTCCGGCCAACAGCGCATCCAGATTCAATGATGATGATCGCACTTTGTCATCTTGGCGTATATAATCTTCAAATTGCAAGGCCAGTATTATCTTCTCAAGCGGATAAGATGAGCCGGGCAAGCGAAAAAGTATTATTTTGCTGTCGTTATCCGCATCGGTCTCACCATTTCTCGCACCCGTCGAACTCACCTTTCCTGCAGCGCAATACATTTCGTCGTGGTATCTCAGGTTATCTCTCACAAATCTCTTCAGAGCATCAAGAACACAAAAAAAGTTTCAGAAGTGAGTTTTCATATCTGTGCGGGTGCGAGCCAACTTACCTTGTAGTAGTTTCCTATCTTTGGATCGGTAAAGAAAATTAGCGCATAATGATGTGCTAATAATCTCCAATTGATGTGGACTGTCGTAAAGTGTAGAACCTTTGAGTTGTGCATATCTTGATTGTAAAAATATGGTGTGCGTGAATCGGCGCCTTCCCTGCAAAACTTGTTGATCCGCTCTATCATTTCCGGCTTCAGCGTCGATTCTATCATTTCCGCCGTAAAGTTGGAATAACCTCCAAGATTAAAGACATCTACATCGAATATAACGCAATTTCTACTTGGCCATTCGGACGTAACATTTGCCCAAAGTCCATGGAGGAGATAGTGATCGTATAAATGTCCACAGAATAAATCAGATATTTTCCGATTTTCGCAAGACCTCGAGATTTTCCGCAAAAGTTCTTGGTGCGAGGAATTGTATCCCACCATAGGAACGAGGCCATCTTCGCCACCCTCCAGCTCTAAGAATTCCTCTGACGTTATGATGGGAACACGGCGCTGCAGGTCTGTATTGAGTTTGTAATAATCGTGAAAATTTCTCGTTTTCCGGGTGTCATTCTTATGAGGGATCAATAAATACATGATTTGCTCAGGGGGGAGAACGAGGGTACGTCCCATCACGGCGGCAAACGTCACTATGCATTCAAACGACATGCGTAAGTTGTTCCATCCTCCACCATCAGGTTCGAATGTAAGATATCTTCTCCTCGATAGCTTGGGGCTCTTAGCCTCTTCCCTCGATAGAGGCGGTGGAACGAAGGGATGGGGTTCCACGTTGGGAGATCCCACATCTCGATCCCGTAGCCCAGGCGGATCGTTCCAAAATGCTAGCATGGATGAGAGAACCGCTTCGACGGCAGGAAGGGTGTCATTACAATGGATGTATCCCCGTCGCGAACCATCCAAGGCTGGAGTCTGATCGGGTGGTAATCCCGAGAATCCGCGGGCGGTCCGGTCCAGCGGGATGGGAGACGGGAGGAGATTGTTCTCCACCAGTTTTAGTTGCAGTTTTTGCCACGAAAGCTTCGTGACGGAAAACTCTTCTCCCTTGCTCCCTTGATAAACGTCATGACTCGCACCCTTCGCCTCAGTTTCGTTTCTTTCCTCGCCTCCTTCATCACTATTGCGGCCTATGTCCTTCACCAACTTGATGAAATTCTCTTCATTGCCACCCTTCCAACCGCCCAACTCCATCGCCTCCCTCTGTCCCTCGTCCGTCTTCTCCTTGTCGTATTTTTTCAGGAGGAAATTTGCCAGATCCAATTTATGATGTAACGCCGCCCCACCGACGCTATTCGCTTCACCACCATCAACAAAATTATCAAGATCGGAGACATCATCCGAGGGATTGTGGTGCATCATGTGGAATAGGTAAGCGGTGGTGAGAAGTAGCGACGTCGCGAAGACCGGGATTATGAATCGAAGAGTTCGAATGAATAAGGGGGGTTCATCTCGAAGATGACGGAGCGATCGAGGAGAGGAAGGAGTCGAAGGAGTCATTTTCGTTGGAACTATCATGATATCGGGGAATGATGATGGAACACCACGAGCACGAGAGGATGATTTTTTTCTGTAGTTAAAGTTTTTGACAAAGCATCACATCACGGTGCAAGTGACTCTTTCTTCCCGACAACCCACCGCAGGCTCTCACCCCGGCGTCGTTTTTGCTGAATCTTTCTTCCCAACAACCCAGACCTATAAGCCCGGCGTTGCTTTTCCTTTTCCTAGAGCATAATGGTGTTAGAGTACGTTTCTAGGCATTTCAAAAAAGGGGCTCCTAGCCTCCATTTCAATTCGTACAATCCGAATTTTTGGACGGTTTTCTTTCATGTG